>BHDV01068782.1:27390-78467 GCA_005406045.1 Adoxophyes honmai
AATAAAAGAAAAAATATGTGTACAATATTTTTTGGTAATCTATCTGACGGACTAAATAGTTTTTTTTAGTCATCTAGCCTATTGTATAGTGTAACAATTTTCATTTTTAGACTGTGTATTTCAACAAAAAGACATGTCAAGATTGTTTATATTGTTTTAACTACCTAAACCGATAAGGTATACAATATTGCATTAAACGTAGCCTGTAATTATAGTATAAGTTTTAGTAAAAATAAATAAAATAAACTATGCCTTTAATAGCCGTGGTAGCCCAGCGGTTCAACCTCTGGCCTCTCAAGCAGAGGGTCGTGGGTTCAAACCCCGGGCTCGCACCTCTGAATTTTTTCGGCATTTATGTGCGATATCGAATTTGATATTTACCACGACCTATTCGGTGAAGGAAAACATCGTGAGGAAACCTGCACACAGTGACGAAGCAATTCAAAGTTGTGTGTGCAGTTCCCAATCCGCACTGGGCCCGCGTGGGAACTATAGTCCAAGCCCTCTCATACTGAGAGGAGGCCTGTGCCTAGCAGTGGGACGTATATAGGCTGGATGATTATGCCTGTTACCCGATGATAATTCAGTGGGCTTGTCCCCGAAATCTAACTTGGCAAGAATGGGTAGTGGGTAGCGGCCATTTTCTGACGTCTCTAGTGAGCAGGGGTTCCCAACCTTTTCTTGGCCAGGGACCACTTTCATATTAGTCTTGTTGGCAGGGACCACAATGTAGCTATAATAAAATTCACTCATTGTACGTCGGTCGACGGCGCCAAATTGAAATTGATTCGCGGACCGTATTTTGGCTTCCGCGGACCACGAGTGGTTCACGGACCATTGGTTGGGAACCACTGAGACAAAGACTGGTATAATACACGCGTGGTTCGGCTCGC
Organism: Adoxophyes honmai; assembly: GCA_005406045.1. Taxonomy (NCBI): domain Eukaryota; kingdom Metazoa; phylum Arthropoda; class Insecta; order Lepidoptera; family Tortricidae; genus Adoxophyes; species Adoxophyes honmai. The sequence goes on from BHDV01068782.1 coordinate 28,284, forward strand.
GCTTTGCCGCGCTAAGCCGAGTGAAGGAGATTTTTAACCGACTTCAAAAAGAGGAGGTTCTCAATTTGACCTAATTTTTTTTCTTTTTACTAGATATAATCTCGGCGCTACGCTTTTTTCCGTGTTTGTGCTCCTTTTGATATTCGCCGTTCGGATATAAAATAACACCTCTCCATTTCTACCGTGGATGTCGTAAGACGCGACTAAGGAAATAGGTTAAGGTACATAATATATTTCAGGCCACAAGCTAGAAATAGGTTACTTTATCAGTATCTCTTAACTAAAAATCTAAAAGATATCCTCGAAGTGGCTACTGAATGTAAAATAGTCACGGTTATGTCTATATGTCACCGGAAAATAACACATTCCGTAAGTTTATAAATTTCCTAGCAAGTTTATAAACTTTCGTAAGATTCCAAACGGGAGACAAAAAATGTTATTACGCCCACATTTTTGCAAAATTGAATATAATCTAACCTAACCTAACCTAATCTAAAATAAATAAAGCTAATCTGATCTAAATTAACATAATCTAACCTAACCTAACCTAACGTAAATTGATTATTTTACGAAAATGCGGCCGTAAAATAATACAATTTGTCTCCCGTTTGGAATCTTACGGAAATTTATAAACTTACGGAATGTGTTATTTTCCGGTGACATATATACCGTTTCGTGTGCTCTGCCTACCCCATTTGGGAATACAGGCGTGATGCATGTACCCTTGTATGGATATATAATCAGCCCCAAAAGGAATTGTTACAACAAGTGTCTATCTTAAACACAAATGACATAATGTCAGATGTAACGGTTGTAATTGATACAATAGGCCAGCCGTCTGCGTTTGATTGTCAACAGAGAGCGTAGTACGCGCAGGCCCGCGCATGCGCGAGATAGCCAAGAAAATATACTTTTAATGGTCTCCTCTCTGAAAGTGGTATCGCGATGATCGTGCGCAAAGTAAAAGTCACGCAAGTTTTTTTTTTTTATTTACTGTAGCCAAGTCTTATGACATAGAACCAGAAACGTTTGAGTTTGTCAATTAAATTTTTAATTGGTTCCAGTAGATTTGCGCTACAAAATTGTGCACGTAACGCTGGTCATCAACAGGTAACATACATTCATACCATCGCGAAACGGGATTGTTGAGCCACTTACCTATGTTTGTAACTTGGTCGTGTGATACTAATCCAATAGCTGACATCTAGTCGGTCACATCGGTCATTGATTACACGTCTAAATTGCGAACAGTGGCAAGTGGCAAGTGGCTCAACAATCCCGGTTCGTGACTGTATATATTTGTCTCCGGAGTCGCTGTTAAGGATTGTGGTGGTACCAGGATCGCATAGACAGCAGGAGCCCACGTACCATCGCGAACCGGGATTGTTGAGCCACTTATTTTGTAACTTGGTCGTGTAATATTAATCCAATAGCTGACATCTAGTCCGACATCGGTCATTTTACACGTCTAAATTGCGAACAGTGGCAAGTGGCTCAACAATCCCGGTTCGTGACTGTATATATTTGTCTCCGGAGTCGCTGTTAAGGATTGTGGTGGTACCAGGATCGCATAGACAGCAGGAGCCCACGTACCATCGCGAACCGGGATTGTTGAGCCACTTATTTTGTAACTTGGTCGTGTAATACTAATCCAATAGCTGACATCTAGTCGGTCAAATCGGTCATTGATTACTCGTCTAAATTGCGAACAGTGGCAAGTGGCTCAACAATCCCGGTTTGTGACTGTATATATTTGCCTCGGGAGTCGCTGTTGAAGATTGCGGTGGTACCAGGATCGCATAGACAGCAGGAGCCCACGTACCATCGCGAACCGAGATTGTTGAGCCACTTAGTTTGTAACTTGGTCGTGTAATACTAATCCAATAGCTGGCATCTAGTCGGTCACATGGGTCATTGATTACACGTCTAAATTGCGAACAGGGGCAAGTGGCTCAACAATCCCGGTTCGTGACTGTATATATTTGTCTCCGGAGTCGCTGTTAAGGATTGTGGTGGTACCTGGATCGCATAGACAGCAGGAGCCCACGTACCATCGCGAACCGGGATTGTTGAGCCACTTACCTATGTTTGTAACCTGATCGTGTGATACTAATCCAATAGCTGACATCTAGTCGGTCATTGATGATTACTCGTCTAAATTGCGAACAGTGGCAAGTGGCTCAACAATCCCGGTTCGTGACTGTATATAAATCTCCGGAGTCGCTGTTAAAGATTGTGGTGGTACCAGGATCCCATAGACAGCAGGAGCCCACGTACCATCGCGAACCGGGATTGTTGAGCCACTTAGTTTGTAACTTGGTCGTGTACTTAATACAAATCCAATAGCTAACATCTAGTCGGTCAAATCGGTCATTGATTACACGTCTAAATTGTGAACAGTGGCAAGTGGCTCAACAATCCCGGTTCGTGACTGTGTATATATTTGTCTCCGGAGTCGCTGTTAAAGACTGTGTTGGTACCAGGATCGCATAGACAGCAGGAGCCCACGTACCATCGCGAACCGGGATTGTAGAGCCACTTACCTATGTTTGTAACTTGGTCGTGTGATACTAATCCAATAGCTAACATCTAGTCAGTCAAATCGGTCATTGATTACTCGTCTAAATTGCGAACAGTGGCAAGTGGCTCAACAATCCCGGTTCGTGACTGTATATATTTGTCTACGGAGTCGCTGTTAAAGATTGTGTTGGTACCAGGATCGCATAGACAGCAGGAGCCCACGTACCATCGCGAACCGGGATTGTAGAGCCACTTACCTATGTTTGTAACTTGGTCGTGTGATACTAATCCAATAGCTGACATCTAGTCGGTCAAATCGGTCATTGATTACTCGTCTAAATAGCGAACAGTGGCAAGTGGCTCAACAATCCCGGTTCGTGACTGTATATATTTGTCTCCGGAGTCGCTGTTAAAGATTGTGTTGGTACCAGGATCGCATAGACAGCAGGAGCCCACGTACCATCGCGAACCGAGATTGTTGAGCCACTTAGTTTGTAACTTGGTCGTGTAATACAAATCCAATAGCTAACATCTAGTCGGTCACATCGGTCATTGATTACACGTCTAAATTGCGAACAGGGGCAAGTGGCTCAACAATCCCGGTTGGTGACTGTACATCACGCCTACATTCCCAGAATAGGCAGATTACATGTAACGTTACATAATACCATCCCTATCCCTCCCTATCCCTGTCCTAAGGTGTCACTATACCCTGCCTAACTCATAAAGACACACAATCTCACTTCGTGACAGATAAAGTGTTTGATAAGGCTTTCGTAAGAAAACGTGTTCAAATCAAACTGTACAACTATCTAATAAGATTACAAGATCCAATCGTAACTGATGCTGAGGCTTTCGCAGACGACAGACTATCCGCGACGGACTTTTTAGTCCGTGAAAATGGAACCTATGGAAACAGTAAACGCTCACGACGCGCCAAAAGTCCGGCGCACAATGCATACAATCCACGCAGACTTTTCGTGCGCCGCAGATTCGATCGCACAAAAAGTCTGTCGTCTACGCTGCGCCTTAGACGAAGGAAATTTAAATAAAGTACAGTCTCGAACCGGTATTGTTGAGCCACTTGCCACTGTTCGCAATTTAGACGTGTAAGCAATGACCGATGTGACCGACTAGATGTTAGCTATTGGATTAGTATTACACGACCAAGTTACAAACATAGGTAAGTGGCTCAACAATCCCTGTTCGCGATGGTACATACATTGGGGAAGGCAGAGCACACAAAACGTTGTTCAAAACGGATTATTCGAAACTTATGCCATTCTTGTTTCTACTTATTCGTATTTCTATGATTACTGTTTCTTGCTATTTGAAAACTGCAGAATCGCGAAAAGGAAGGAACAATAATAGCTTAGGTGTCGAAAAATCTGTTAAAACCGTGATTCACGTTTCACAGTCACTTTCAGCATAATTTTAGCTAGACATTTGTGGCCGAAGGAAGATGGCAGAGGTAGAATAAAGACAGGTTGCTAGCCTGTTGTCTACAGCATACCAAAACCTCTTCCCGTAGCTTCTTACGACATCCACGGAAGAGACAGAGAGGTATTCTAAACCTGACACCACATGGAAAATAAACTAAGTATTGCTTGGGTTTCGACCCCACGACCCTCTGCATGAAAGGCTGTCAAACTGCTGAGCTATCACCAAACATAGGGGACAGAACCTATAGAGTACTAATGTCATTGAATTTGTTCGGAGACGATTCCGCCAAAGCATGGCGGCGTTCGCTGTGCTCTTATTGGCCGGCTCAAGATCGCGCGTAACGCAGTGGCTTTTTCCTCTATGGTTATTGGCTCTTTACAGTTTCTGTGACAGTTTGTAAGTTGAAATAAACTGACGGTTTGCGGAACTGGGTGGCCATCATTGTTTCTCTAGTTGGTCTGTCCTCTATGTCACCAAACAAACTTACTAAACCCTTATTATTGTGGGTCTGACAATGCTCCATGACTAACTTACAGAAAGTCAAGGAAAACCATAAACGGTGTCTATAAGGGACTATCATACGTGGAAGAGCCCAGTCATAGAAAAACTAACAAAGTGATGACAAAAAGCAAAAGATAGTAGAATAACTCATTTTCCGTTAGTCACATCGTTATCTATCAAAAATTTGTGCTGCGGTCCAAGTGCAGAGAAGAAAGCTTTAGGAAAAAGTACGGAATGTATACGGATTAGCAAAGAACGCATCTGTTATCTGTCTGTTATTGCGATGGTGATAACTGATAGGTCACCATCGATAGGCTTAGCACAGGCCAGTCATTTCCTAGCGTCTCTAGTTAGACAGTGACAGGTATAGCCTATCTCGTATCTCTACTCGCGTCTTGCTGTGCTAAGCCGGCTGGTAACTTTTGTACTTAATTGAGCTATAAAAACAAAATAAAAACAAAAAAAAACAATCCTTTTGTCTGATTCTACTTTTAGCCAACTGTACTTCATATCCGATATATCATATCCTAAATATGTGTAAAGTTAACAGTCGATCGGACCAACCGTTGAAGAGTTCCCTCCTGCGGAGACGGTCCCGGCTGGGCCACCAGAATTCTACCAGACAATTGTATTATCGTCTAACTTACTAAATTCCAGCTCAACCAGCAACTAATTCTGGCAATTGTATCTGTCACCGGAAAATAACACATTCCGTAAGTTTATAAATTTCCTAGGAAGTTTATAAACTTTCGTAAGATTCCAAACGGGAGACAAAAAATGTTATTACGCCCACATTTTTGCAAAATTGAATATAATCTAACCTAACCTAATCTAACATAAATAAAGCTAATCTGATCTAAATTAACATAATCTAACCTAACCTAACCTAACGTAAATTGATTATTTTACGAAAATGCGGCCGTAAAATAATACAATTTGTCTCCCGTTTGGAATCTTACGGAAGTTTATAAATTTCCTGAAAATTTTTAGGAAATTTATAAACTTACGGAATGTGTTATTTTCCGGTGACATATCTATAGTTTTAATTTTTTGATCGTATGTACGTAAACCCTTTAATGTACACCAAAACGCTTTATAAAAAGACTGCATTTCAACGAAACAGAACCCATCTAGTGTGACAAAATTAAAACAATATTTTAGCCATTACCTCAAAAACCTTGTCCCACAGCCTGCTTCCAAAAAACCAAACAACTGATAACAATATCACAACACTACATAAGGCCAACAAACGTCCATCTTTGGCAGAATCGCGCGCGCAGTGACCGCGCATCCGTCGCAAGCGCACCACGTTCCAATTTCAAAAACGCGAACGCAAAGTTTTTTTTGTAATCAACCAGTTCGAATTTCGGTTTGGCAGTTTTTTGTTTTTCGAAAGTGCTGTGCTTAGTGTGTAGTGTGTGGATTGTTTTAAAAGTGAGTTTTTTTTTTCAATTTATTTTGGTTAAAAACTTGAAAGTTTTGTAGGTAAGTTAATTAAATAATATTGGTTATAGTAAATTAATATTTTAATAATATTCCACATAGGTATTTTTTACAAATTCTGTGTAAGTTCTGGTTTAGTACAACACCTCTCCATTTATTCCGAGGATGTCGTAAGAGGCGACTAACGAAGTTAAAATAAAGCAAAAAGTTAAAGTAAAGCAACCTGTCACTGTTATACCAGCCAACTTGAAACCTACAAAAATGTGTTAGAAGTGGCCACGAAACGTGAAATAATAAAGGTTTTGTCTAGCGTTTCGTATGTATGTAGTGTGTGGCTTTTGTTTTAGGTGAGTTTTTTTTTCACGCTGGTTAATAATTTGACAGTTTAGTAAGCAACGACTAATGTTGCTTATAATTAATTAATATTTTAGTAAATTTTCTCATAATTTTCACATATTAACACTGTTGCCTGGAAAATTCCAAACAGGAAAAACTTTCGTCCTTTCTAATTAGTCCGTTCGTTAGATTATGGAAAAACATGACACACATATTTTTCCTTTTATCAAATTAGAAGGGAAGATAGTGACACACTTTACTGGGTCATTTGTACCCGTGTGGTGCCGGGTTAGAATAGCACCTCCCCCTTTCTTCCCGTGGGTGTCGTAAGAGTCGACTCTGGGAAAGGGTTAGTGTATAGTGGGCGATGGGCTAGCAACCTGTCACTGCAATATCACGTTTAACCATCTGGTGACCCTGAAATTACTAAACGTGGCACTGGATTTTTGAATTCATATGCTCTGCCTACCCCTCTTAGGAATACAGGCGTGAGAATATGTATGTATGTATGTATGTATGTATGTATGTATGTATGTATGTATGTATGTAGTAACGAGTGACGCGAACAGCAGTATAGATAAAAGTATGTATTTGTTCTCTCTCTGTGTATGGCGGTTCTCAGGGGTCTAAGTATGTAAAGAAGGAAAGAAAAATGGTGGTCATAGCGCTGGTACCGGAGGCCCAATAGCGTGGCCGTTATTCGAACGTGTCGGATATAATTTTAAACAAAAAAAAACCGACTTCAAATTTGGGCTATACTGAAAGCATTTGTCTAATGAGGGTGACCTTCCATCACCAGCAGGCCTGACTAATTACTGAAATTATAATTTCCAGCCTGCAGGTGCATTCAGTATTGAAAGAATTATGCTTTAACTCCTAAGCATTAAGAAGTTGACCTTCCATCATCAGCTCAGTCATTTTTTTTTACTGCCAGACGTAAATACTGGTGTAGCTTTGAAAAATGCACTGAAACCATTACCTGTGCCTATAAAATTTGAGGGTTGCCCTCGATTTCCCTCATATTCCATCATCAGGTCTGGAAACTATAACCTTACAAACAAAAAAAGAATTTTCCAAATCGGTCCAGGCGTCTTCGAGTAATCAGCGAACACACATAAAAAAAAAGATCCCGACGAATTGAGAACCTCCTCCTTTTTTTGAAATCGGTTAAAAATATGAAAGTCGAACGATTTGTTCCACAAAACCCTTGTATTTTCCGAAAGTCCATAAAAAGGAAGTAGGCGGTAGCATAATGTCATACTCCTCCGGGGTGACCACATTAATGAAAATAAATAAAAATTCAACCATTTGTACCAAGCTAATTTTTGCACAGGTGATCATCGTCGAGTAGTCATTCATAGATATCACCATGCAATACTTTTCGGACGGTTCCAAATGGCCGCCATACCGCCGCAAACGACTTAATTTACTTTAAACTTTAAAGTATAAATGATAACCCGGCTATCGTAGTAATGCATAAGCCTATCCACTACAATCCACCGGTTATCCCTCCCAGAGGCTTGCGCGCGCAGTATCCGCGCAACCGTCGTCGCAGGCGCACGACGTTCCATTTACAAAAAACCGCGATCGCCGCTTGTTTCGTTCGAAACTTGAAATCCCAAGTCCCATTGCAGTGTTCCGTTCTTATTTTGAATTACGTTTCGTTTTTATTTTGACAGTTCGGAAGGCGCGTATTCTAAATTTGAGTTTTTTTTTTAAAGTGCTAAGTGTTTTGTGAAGTGCCAGTGTGGATTTTGTTTTTAAATGTGAGTAGTGGGTTTTTAAAGACAGATACACATTTACAGTTGGATTTAAAGAACTTATTTTTACTTCCCTATTCCCTATTAATTTTAACGTTGCAACTACTTTACTAATTTTACGGAAATTTTGTTTGGAGATAGTGAGTCCAACCAAAGGAAGGATATAAACAAAATGTTCACCAGAAGTTTGTTTCTGCAGTATGTTTTGGATTTTTTATAGCAATAAATAAGTTTTAATAAATGTAAACAAAACAAACTACCCAAATTACGATCTTGTTATTCTAGTACAGGATTTCGCTTTTAAAATGATGGAGCCCCTCTCGGATTACAAACGAAACATAGGTATAAGCCCGTTATGATATTTTTATTCCAAAAAGAACGTATTTTTATGGATACTTTAAGTAACATTAATATTGGTGACATTTATATATTTTTGTATTCCGCCCTCCTTGACATCTTTACACACTGCCTTGTACGAAACTCCTGTTCATTACATTTAAAGTACACATACATACAATCACGCCTGTATTCCCAAAAGGGGTAGGCAGAGCACACGAAACTTGACACAGACAAAACCATTTTCACGTTTCGTAGCCTACATGTTAGATTAGAAAACAGATAGAAGTATAATAGTGACAGGTTGCTAGCCTGTCGCCTAAACCATACCTATCTAATTTTTAGTCGCCTCTTACGACCTCTACGAAAGAAATGGAGGGGTGTTATTCTAACCCGACACCGCACAGGCGATTTATGCAAATAAGAATAAAAATATATGTTACGAAGTACACATAACGATCTACTTGCAACATGCAACTGTTTTTAAATACCCAGATGACATTTTAATCTCCTATGTTTACGTAAAGCCCCAACAGATGTTACCATACGTTTACCTTGTGTGTATTAAGTAGGTATTAAAAAATACTAGGTATGAGATGTTATAAACAAACAAATATATTTAAACACCATGTTACTACTTTTTCAAAAGTATTTTGACATCTTAGATTGACAGTTAAAGTAGGCACTTTTAATGATGCAAGTAAAACAAAATTTAATACCAAATTGATTTTAGAGTTTTTCTATACTTATATTATTTTTTATTATAAAGCTGAAGAGTCTGTTTGAACGCGCTAATCTCAGGAACTACTGGTCCGAATTGAACAATTATTTCTGTGTTGGATGGACCATTTATCGGGGAGGCTTTAGGCTATATATTTACTTAATATAACATCACGCTGCAACCAATTGGAACGAAGAAACAAAGGAAAATGTGGGGGGGAAAACGGGGGCAATTAGTCACTATTCCACGTGGACGGAGTCGCGGGCACAGGATAAAATATAACTTTAATATTTTTATCAATATCATCAATTAAGACAGAATTATCAGATTTCCGTGTGGTGTCGGGGTTTTTCGGTGGTGGATGTCGTAAGAGACGACTAAGGAATCAGATTCAGGTATATTTTAGGCGATAGGCTAGCAACCCGTCTGTGAAATATTCATAGTTTTGTCTATGTAACGTAGCATATCGCTCTGCCTACCCCGTTAGGGAATACAGTCGTAATGTATGTGTGTAAGAGTCATGCGGCAGTATTACGCAGAACTTTAAGTATTTCAATACTTTTATTGCTTAATTCTGCATTACCTCTTTGTAATAAGAATCTAAATCTAAATCCTATAACTTTTCCTTCGTAGTTTGTATTTTAATAAGTTCATCCGTCGACATTTGTTCGTTGCTCAATTTCTGTATAAAAGACATCAACGCGCTCGCAGGCTCTTCACATTAAAACTTACGCTATTGCTAGTTACACACAAACAATCACGACTGTTCCCAAATGGGGTAGGCAGAGCACACGAAACGTGACATGGACAAACCATGATTATGACTATTTCAAGCTTTTCAAGCTTCCCAACCATTTCTAGGATAATTTTAGGTTTGAAATGTTGCTAGACTATCGCTTAAAACAAACACAAATCTATTACCTAAGTCGGCTCTTACGACATCCATGGGAGAAATGGAGAGGTGTCTTTATTGCACATAAAGCGATTACAAAGAAAATAAGATATAGGATAAGAGCTTCATGTACAGTCAAGGAAATTGATTACTGTGCCACTTTGTACCTTTTCACAAGAAATGTCACTGTGACAAACCATATTTTCTACTAATCAAAGGAATATAAAACTCACTATGAAAAGGTTCAAAGTGGCACAGGTATCAATTTCCTTGACTGTACAAAGGCGAACTTATCCCCGAGGGCAGGCCCCTCTTCTCCACTGGGCACTATGGGCACTTGCCCAGGGCCCCGCGATCGAATAGGGCCCCCTAGTTCCTGCCAGATTACCAAAATGATAACCATAGGGGCCCCATGATCCTAATGTGCCCAGGGCCTCAAATAGTTTAAAGACGGTCCTGCCCGAGGGAGGGATGTTTGTCTATAATCAAAGCTTGTAAGTTTTTCGTACACTTTTGTAAATCCGATGACAACACAATTCCGGTAGTGGACTTCTGGTGGCCCAGCCGGGACTGTCTCCGATGGAAGGAATTCTTCAACGGTTGGTCTGTCTAGAAATCTGGTGCACATAATCTAGGGTGGATGACAATGAAGTACAGCGGGGTGCAAAATTGCATGGACAAGTCCAAATGAAAGTCGTTTGAAGCTGTTTACGCCGTGCGATAGTGATGGTTATCGAAACACGGCTTCTGACGCCAAACGATTGCAGCCTCTAAGCTATCCATGCAATTTTGCATCCTATAGTGTACGGTCACCAAAAATCTTGCATCGAATTTTTTTTTTGTTGATCAGGTTATGTTTTGTGCCTTTGCGTTGTTAGCGCGGAAACAAACGCGCATGCGTAACAAACTACAAAGCTCCCGGAACAAGTGTGGCTTGCATGCAGAATCGCGCCCTTGACAGTGCTCATATGCGTCCGCGCAAGTGTTTGCGTTCACGACACGCGCCACCGTGTGCTCTATTTTTTAATCTCAGATACTAAACTATACGGGGAATGTGGATGGGTGCAGTGGGAGGGGAAGACCTAGACGGACGTTCCGTGACCAAATCGCGGACGTTTTAGAAACAGGTCAGGTCAAGAGTACCCGAAACCGACGAGCATGTATGAGGAGATTGATGAATGTGGATGAAGCAAAAGAGGTATGTCAGGATCGTAGCGAGTGGAACAAAGTAGTCTCTGCCTACCCCTGTGGGAAAGAGGCGTGACGATATGTATGTATGTATGTATGTACTAAACTCCGATTTTGGTTTTCCGTGTGGCATCGGGCTTAGAATAACACCAACAACTCTTCATTTCTTCCGTGGATGTGGTAAGAGGGGACTAAGGATATAAGTTAAGAGGATAGGAGTCGCGCCACTTCTCCATACAAACGTAGTCCCCTGTTTTCTCCGCGAATAATGACATTAGAGCAAATTTTTTTTTTTTTCATTTAATTTGTATCTGTTGTGGCTATGCCCCTATGATTTGCTTTTATCGATTTTCTATTTTTTTTTTATTTAGAATATCGATAAAAGCAAATCATAGGGGCATTGCCACAACAAATATAAATATAATGTAAAAAAAAAATTTCGCTCTAATGTCATTATTCACGGAGAAAACAGGGGACTACGTTTGTATGGAGAAGTGGTGCGACTCCTATCCTCTTAACACTAAACAAGTATAAATCTAAAACCAGTGCCTCGACAGACCTGACAAAAGATTGGTCATACTTCAACTCCTTCCCATCAAAATGAATGGATTTACAGCCACATTGAAAACTCATAAAACCATTTTAGTTTGTATGACAGCAGCGTACAGACAAACAAGTCCACTTTAAAACGTTCCCACACCATTCAAAAACGAACGTGACTGTCATACAAACCGTATCGATTGTATGATACTGTGCGAAGTTCGCATAACAACACGTCTACGTTAATTAAGTTTCATCAAATATTCTTTAAAGATCGCTTCGTCCACATTCCCATTTCGTCAAATTATTTTCTTTAGGCCGGCCACATACATTCGGAATTTTTCCGTTCGGAATCCCGAATCGGACTTTCCGAACGCAGTCAATCCATACAAAATCAATGGACCGCCACACACATTCGGAAAAATTCCGTTCGGAATTCCGAACGGAAAGCTTACGAATGTGTGTGGCGGTTCATAGATTTTGTATGGATTGACTGCGTTCGATTTTCCGATTCGGGATTCCGAATCAGAAAAATTCCGTATGTATGTGGCCGGCCTAAGTCACCTCTCAAAAATCCACTTAAAATGGGGAGGTGTTGTTCTATCCCTACACCACACAGGTAAACGTAGAGCCTACAAATCCCCAATAGGTTTAGCAAAGCAACACGCTCTAGTCGCGTCGCGCGCGAGATAGTCTATCCGTCACTTTCTGACGTCTCCAGTTAGGACAGTGACAGGTACAGTCTATCTCGCGCGTATCTCTTCTCGCACTGTGCTAAGCCGGCTGGTATAATCATTATTCACGCATAAAGTTGTCAGTTGTTTCCCGTGTGGTGCTGGGTTAGAATAGCATCTCCCCCTTTCTTCACGTGGGTGTCGTAAGAGTCGACTCTGGGAAAGGGTTAGTGTATTGTGGGCGATGGGCTAGCAACCTGGCACTGCAATATCTCGTTAAACCATCTGGTTACCCTGAAATTCCTAAACGTGGCACTGGATTTTTGAATTCATGTGCCCTGCCTAACCCTCTTGGGAATACAGGCGTGAGAATATGTAGGTATGTTTGTAAGTTGTCAGACTCCAGAAAGAGATATGTTTAAAAATAACCAACAAAACCACTCCACAGCGACACTGGATGTGGGACACAGCCTAAAAAACATGCGAAATATAATCACGCAATAAGAGGAAAAAACTGTTTTCTAACAAAGAAAGATCATTGCTTAATGAATTCACGTTTGAGGTTTAAATTGAATATGTACATAAGCATAACATAGCACGATTGTGGGTCAAGGTACTAATTGGCACACAAAGAACTAAAAATATTGTTTTTTTGGGTTCTGCGAGTGGTAGTACCTCCATCACACTATACCCTAAAGTCACATATTCATGGTAAACATTTGTTCAGCAACAAAGTTAGATCAACATGTAGCGGAGTTGCTGTCAACGCGTTGCAGAGTTGATAGCGGCATGTTGACAAGTGCTCGTTCCATAAATATCAAAATTGCCAAATACTAGATTGCCGACATTACCTGCTTATCAAAAGATTAAATTCCCGGAATACCAGATTTTCTTTAAACTATGTTCGTTTTTATATCGAAACAGCCTTTGCGATCCTGGTGTTTTCATTATTAGAGGAATTCAGTTTTAAATGGAAAATGGTGTATTGAGAACATAGTACTTTACAAAACTGGAATAAAAACGCACCTAGTAGGTATAAAGAAAATCTGGTATTCCGGGAATCTGATATTTTGATGAGAAGGTATGTCGGCAATCTAGTATTTTGCAATTCTGATATTTAGGGAACGAGCGTTGACAAGTTCTCGCTCGACGAGCGTAAACATTCTCGCAGCTCATCAACAATGTTGATCAACTGTAGCTAGACAAATGTTTACCATGAATACGGGGCTTAATGCTATCAAAAGCTTGCACTGATATGATCCAGTGCTGGGGATAAAACAGTCTGCAGTTACTGTCACAAACAGCTTTACACACATTTTTACAACGAGCAAATGTTTTCACGCACCGGGACTTTAGTAGCGACCACACCAATGCTTGAACAACGGGTGACGGTTAGGGATCGCAGTGACGCGTCGTATCCGCACCGTTTTTGACGCATGCTGCATGCACACTGTTGCCTCATACATGCTTATTGGTTTGGGGTATTCTTGATCTGACCTGGTTCTAAAACGTCCGCGACTTGGTCACGGAACGTCCGTCTAGCTAGGTCTTCCCCTCCCAATGCACCCCATCCACTCCACTCTAGTCACTTATCCTTTAACACCAGCTCGTGCCCTTATCACATCGGTATTCCATTCAGTGCTTTCATATTATCGTTACGAACTTTGAATAAGAGAACTGTATTACTTACATGGACCACATCGACCATTTTCTAAAGAGAGGCCAAATTAGGAGTACCCGAAATCTTCGAGCGTGTACGACGAGAGTGATGAATGCGAGTCCAGCAAAAGAAGTGTCAGAATAGGAGCGAAGCGTCTCTGCCTTTGTCTCTGCCTACCCCACTGGGATGTGACGTTTATGATTGTAACTTTGAATAATAAATGGAATTGGTCACGAACTAAATACTTGTAATGAGATACCTACTTTATTTAGTTAAGTGCGTTAGAGGTATGCGCACTTTATCTCATTAAATAGTATAATAGACACTCGTGTGGTCGCAATTTCGTTGGAACCTTGGTGCTATGTTTGTACGTTTTATTTAGTTTGCGTAATGTTACGCTGACTTTAGAGTACCGTGTGTTGATATAAAAACTGTACTGATACTATTTGTATGGAACTTTAGTTCCACAAGTAACCGCTAGCAGTGCTTTAACACATTCAGAACCACGGACCTGGCTCCCGGGTTCTTCAAAACATTAGAGAGATACCGAGAACCCGGTAGCCGGGTTCATTTTGTACTAACTGTAGACTACCTACTCAGTTCCGCGCAGATGTTTTGATTTTCGGCTTGGTCGTGAATGTGTTAAATTCTCAGGGTGTGTTACCAGATCGATCGATTGTAAAATGGAATAGTCGACGTCGATCGACAGTTTCTACCAGACCAATCGATCGACGGCAAGGGTGGCAAAATTTCTGTTTTTGCTCGATTTGTCTCTTTCCATACAGACCATTTTTTTTTTCAGTTGAAAAAAAATACAGTCGACTGAAAAAATCGGTTAAAGAGCGTGTTTGTTTAATTCAAAACAAAACTATTTTCTCGCTTGATTGAAACGATACTTAGACACACAAATGGACAATTGATAAACAAACTAAAGTAAAATAAAAGACATTAATTGTTATTGTTCGAGACATTTCTCAGATATCGAGCACTAAATAAAAACCTGTTGCAAATACCAAGTTTCAAACGGGCGTCGTCAACCAAATAAAAATAGATCACCTGGTAGCTTACCTGAGCTAAGCATCTAAATTTAAATAACCTTTTTAAATCCGCTACTCATTCACAAATAAAAGAATCTGTAGAATTTAAATCCCCATCATATTTTCCAATTCTGAAAGGGGCTTTTTACGTTTTTTACAATGATGACGCACCCCGGATTCTATTGGTGAAAGTTCAAGCAAGATGGACAATAATAACCCTGTAACACATACAAAACATATATCACGCCTGTATTCCCAGACGAGCTAGGCAGAGCACATGAAACTCTACATAGACAAAATTATGACTAATCTACATGTCGCAGCCATTTTCAGCAGTTTTAGGTTTCAATAGGGATAATAATAACAGATAATAGCCTGTCGCCTAAATAAAATATTATTGTTTTTATATTTATTAGAATTATTCTCATAATAAAGTCACCATGTCAAAAAATACACAAAAATCAACACAACACAAAAACAATTACAACAATACATATCCTCAGTCAAATAAACCGCCCCGCGTCATCCCTGGCGCAAAGGTGCCCAAAACGCTAGCCGCGTTACCGCGTTGAACTGCGATGGACAACCTTTGCAACAGGAATGACCCAGAGCGTGGGTCAAGACCCCTCTCACGGAGACGGCGCCCCACCTCCTTCAAAAAAGCCAATGCCTCCGCCCCCCAGCAACCTGTCGTCTCCACTGCAATAGGAACGAACAAGTAACTATCCAGACCCGAGTACTTCACCCGCTTCTTTAGAGCCGCTGTTTCCGCAGCGGCCCCCGCCGCCCTCGTGGTCCGGTCGAGGTGTGACGCGGCAAAAGTGCTGACGCACGTGGCGTCCCAAAGCAGGCACTTCCCCCTATGCCAGGGCACCAAAGTCAAACCGTCTGGTCTCTTCCCGTCAGTACGGCTTAAACCCGGAGGCTCCAAGACGCAAGGAATATTCGCCGAGACCAACGCCCTGCGAATTATGTCATTCAGGGCATGATGGCGCGGGAATCTCCCCGCACAGCGACAACAACTCAAAGCGTGGTGACCGTTTCTCTCCACCTGAGAGCCACAAATGCATAAATGTGGTCGCCTAAATAATAACTTAACTAGTTTCCTTGGTCGCCTTCCGCGACATCCACATACGAACTGGAGAGGTGTCACGGACACGGACCCTAAAAAGCTAGTAAGATGAACATAACCCCATCAACCGACTTACGCAAAAAGGCTCAGACACATATCGAAATAGATGACTCAAGACAAGTGTATGTTTATATTTCGCGTGCCAAAAGGGAGAACGATACTCTTCCTTTGACGCGATTTCATTTAGTTTTATGGGCCAATCAACTATTTTGTGTTGTTATTCTGTCCCGTAAGTCAGGGGACAACTGTGATAGAGTTGCTTAGAAAAAGGTTGTAATTTAGGTCCCGTTATATGCTCAGGAGATGCGCCATAAAGAAATGCGTACAACTGTAAAAAGAATCTTACGTTATAGCGGATTATACTCTAGAAAATAACAATTTTACTCGGTTAGTCAGGAGACGTAACCATGGCAACCAGGGACACAAAATAGTTGATTGACCCTTATACCACTTAGATAAGGTGTAACTGCCTAGAGACAGGACAACTTGAATAAGGCTTGAATAAGGAATAATCGGTTTCACTCGAACTGTCAACTCTCATCACTAAGGCGCTCATGTAATATGACGCTCGTATGATGTGACGGTAGAGGAAAAATGTCACGCTTGGTTTTCATACAAATGCAGGAACTCACGGTATCTATTTCGATAAAAGTCTGTGTCAGAGACACACCATGAACATAACCCCATCAACCGACTTACGCAAAATGGTGTGTTATGTAATTCGTAATTTAATACTTTCCCTTGCAAACTAGTTTAAGTCCGCGTACTTGCACAAATAATAATTAAAGGCAATAAGATTTTAACCTTATTGTTTTTATGAGGTCATATTTGTATTTAACTCTTACATAAATACAATCACGCCTGTGTTCCCAAATGGGGTAGGCAGAGCACACTAAACGTGACATATAAAGCCACGATTACGGCTATATCACGCTCTGCAGCATAGTTTTACGCTTGCAAAGATGGAAGAGGTAGAATAGTGACAGGTTGATTTCCTGTCGCCTAAAGCCTATTTCCTTACCTAAACCTATTTCCTTATTCGTCTCTTACGACGTCCATGGAAGAAATGGAGAGGTTATTCTATCCCGACAAAACACGATAATGTCACTCTTTATTATCTATACAAAAAATCGTGACAAAATAACAAGCACAGAACAATATACAAGTACAAAGCAAACATATCCCTTAAGGTAGTGTTTTTAAAAAAAATTCTTACTTTCCTGTACCTACATACTTTGATTTAGGATTACGAAATGTGTAATTGGAAGAACGTATTCATTCAACATCATTGTATTTTTGGAACGTACTTATTCATTTTTAATTAAGGTAAACGCCCCTGTGCTCGACACTGACCCAATACTTGGCACTTGCAACCTTACGTAGTTAGATCATTGAGGACAGAACCTATAGAGAAACAATGTTGGCCACCCAAGTCCGCAAATAGTTTGTTGATTTCAACTTACTAAACGTCACCGTCACTGTCACAGGAACAGTACAGAGCC
The DNA here is from genome assembly GCA_005406045.1 of Adoxophyes honmai. Taxonomy (NCBI): domain Eukaryota; kingdom Metazoa; phylum Arthropoda; class Insecta; order Lepidoptera; family Tortricidae; genus Adoxophyes; species Adoxophyes honmai. The sequence continues at coordinate 45,969 of BHDV01068782.1, forward strand.
AATAACCGTTGAGAAAAAGGCACTAGCGTTACGCGCGATCTTGGGCCGGCCAATAAGAGCACAGCGATCGCTTCATTTGTTTGGCGGAATCTTCTCCGAACAACTAAAATGACATTAATGCAAAGCGTCCACTTGTCGGTATCGTACGCATCGGACGTATCGCACGCAACGGATTTTAGTATTCTTTGTATAGAAACTCAAACAAGTGCGTCCACCTGTCCGCATCGTACCTACGCATCGCATTTCGCCATATATCTGACAGAATGCGATGCGTCCGATGCGTGCGATGCGGACCTGTGAACGCCTACCATAATACTCTACTGGTTCTTTTTTATATGAGTTAGATAGACTTAGAGTTTGTGTTTGTTTGATTACATTTTTTGATGTACTCTGCCTATGCTTTGTTCGGAACCGACCCGCTTCCGCTCGGTAAAAGGCTCAAGGTTCTGTTTTTATTGCTTTATTGTAATTATCTAATTATGCAATTAGTTTTGGTTGATACCTCGTTAAATATGTATGAGTGTGTATTGTTGTTAAAAGATTTACGTATTTAGAATAACACCTATCCATTTCGTCCGTGGATGTCGTAAGAGGCGACTAAGTTAGGGTATATTTTAGGCGACAGGCTAGCAACCTGTCACTATTATTCGTTCCAACTAAGAACCTAAAAAGATATATGCTAGACGAGCTGTTACCCGCGACTTCGTCTGCGCAGAATAAGTAGGTATTTCGGATTGCGTGGCGTAGAATAGAACTAATATTATGGCATTAAAATTATCACACAAATAATTTTTGAATCGCATTTGACAAATATAACAGCTTTTTTAACAAATCGCTAGCACCTTGAAAATTCGCAAAACATACACAACCGTCAACGACGTCTGCCCGCGTTCGGGTCGCGCACTCAGCGACGCGTGACGTCTGCCCCGCGCATGCGCGCTACTTCAACGGTTTTGACAGCGGACGCCAAAGCTCGGAAATAGTAGATTTTACCCGACTTACTTGAGAATTATCGTCGTATATTGGATAATTCACAGAATATCATTACAATTTGTAGCCTATGTGTTATTCTGATGTATAAGCTACATTATTGTAAAGTGTCATTAAAATCCATTCAGTAGTTTTTGCGTGAAGGAGTAACAAACATCCATCCATCCATCCATACATCCATCCATACATCCATCCATCCATACTCACAAACTTTCACGTTTATAATATTAAGTAAGAAGTAGCCAGGAAACGTGAAATGGTCATAGTTTTGTCTATGTAGCGTTTCGTGTGCTCTGCCTACCCCGTTTGAGAATACAGGCATAATGTATGTATGTATGCATAATCGAGTTTAGCTCGACATGTTTCGCGCGAATAGAGCGGTGGCGCGCAGTGTGCGTTTGGCAGCAGCAGCCACCGCGACTCCTAGATCGGCTACGAATTAGCCTGAAATATGTCGAGCTAAACTCGATTTAAAACAGAAGCTATCCTTACATATATTTTTCAAGACGACACCACACATTTTAAACTTTAAACACACCCCTATAGACCGTCATAAGAAACAGGTTCTCGAAAAAAGAGGAATCCACATAATGAGAGCATCGACAAAATTCCGATTCTTTTTTTTACGGAAGGCGAAGGCCCACCTGCCGGTTTGGGGCAGGCGCTTTAGTATAACGGCGAGGTTATGGCCTAGCTACACTGACAGGCTTTAATGGGGATGATGACAGGTTGTAAATATATCAATCTAATTAGTTAGATTCGGTTAGAAGAACGTATATCGACCAGATCGGCGATGTTCTAAAAGGAGGCCAAATTAGGAGTACCCGGACCGCCGAGCGTGTTTGACGAGAGTGATGAGTGTGAGTGAAGCGAGAGAAGTAAGTCAGAATAGCAGCGAATGGCGCTCTGTTGTCTCTGCCTACCCCGCAGGGATAAGGCGTGACGGTTATGCATGTAGTTAGCTTATGAAAAATAATAAGACACGTGATCTTTGATTCATCAATTAACTAAACATCCACAAAGGTAGATCATCAAACTTCCGGAGTGGGAGCTCGTGACGTCACGCCTTGGTAAAATTGTGCCATGTAGTGACGTCACTCAAAACATCAGAGTTCAGTCACGAACCGGGATTGTTGAGCCACTTGCCACTGTTCGCAATTTAGACGTGTAATCAATGGCCGATGTGACCGACTAGAGGTCAGCTATTGGATTAGTATTGCACGACCAAGTTACAAACATAGGTAAGGGGCTCAACAATCCCTGTTCGCGATGGTACTATCCTCAGACAGACGACTTAATAAAGGTTGCCGGAAAACGCTGAATCCAGGTCCAGGTGATAGAGGAGGCCTAAGTTCAGCAGTGGACGTCTTATGGCTGAAATGATGATAAACGAAATACGAACGAAGCGACCGTTCCGAGAGAGCAGAAAAAACTTATGTTTACACCCCCATATGTATAAAAAAACAACAAATAAAGAATGCCATCTCATCACTGAAGCAGGCACGTGCTCGATAAAGAACTTATGGACGTCTGTGCTGGCCTGTTTTGGGTTCCGTGAGCTTATACTCCATTTAATTTTAGATTTGAAACTTGACTGTCAAAACACCACACATTTTTGAGTAAACACAAGGCATCGCCGCAAATACTGGTACCGTTTGTATTGAAATCATTTTAACAAACAGTAATGAGTGTTATTGCATTAATAATCTAGTTTTACCTTCGAATTCCAGAGAAAAATTTAAAATTTTCCGTTGAAATTTCAAATCTTAAATTAAATGGAGTATTTTAATTTAAGATTTGAAATTTCAACGGAAAATTTTGAATTTTTCTCTGGAATTCGAAGGTAAAACTAGATTTAGTTCACGCTTCGCAGCCACTTCTAGACGTATGGTGTCGGATCAAGCATAGCCTAAGGGCGCTTGTGCACTACCATGAATTTTACGGTCCGGCCGTCCGGGTGTTTACAGTCTATCGCGCCGTCCCGCTCACGTCAATACTATTTAATGTAAGAGCAAGCGAGACGAGACCTCAAGTAAAAAGCCGGACCGTAAAATTCATGGTAGTGCACAAGCGCCCTAAAGCATACCTAAACCTATTTCCTTAGTCGTCTCTTACGACTTCCAAGGAAGAAACTGAGTGTAATTTTAACCCGAAACCACACAGGAAAGAAATGTAGAGGTGTCTAAGCCACCACCGAACCCCTAAATAACAGAGGGTCCCAAAAAACTGGACCCACAGACGTAACGGGCGATGACTCACGCGCGATAACCTGCGTCCGCGCATGCTGCGTCCCTCTCGCACGCAGCGCGACAGAGCGGGACAGCGCTATGTGCCAGCGATTGTTTCAGTACGCTGATGAGCGATTTTTTTGTGACACGTCTAAAACTTTTTTCCGTAACGGTTAGTAGTCGGACATAATATAAATGTGTTACTTCATTGGATGTCGTAAGACGACTAAAGAAAGTTAAGGTATATTTCAGGAGGCATGCTAGCGTACATACATACATACATACAGTCACGCCTCTTTCCCACAGGGGTAGGCAGAGACCACTTTGTTCCACTTGCTACGATCCTGGCATACTTCTTTTGCTTCATCCACATTCATTAGTCTCTTCATACATATGCTCGTCGATTTCGGGTACTCTTGACCTGACCTGTTTCTAAAACGTCCGCGATTTGGTCACGGAACGTCCGTCTAGGTCTTCCCCTCCCAACACACCCATTCACACTTCCCGTATAAATCTGTTTTGTCAATCTTCTTTCATCCATCCTCTCTACATGACCAAACCAGCTAAGCATACTTTTTTCAATCCTTATCACTATGTCTACTTTCACACTAGCTTGTTCCCTTATCACACTATTTCTAATTCTGTCTTTCAATGATACACCTTCCATTCTTCTTCCATACACCTTCCATGCTAGCAACTAGCAACCTGTAGTAATATACCTGCCAACTCAAACCCTAAACAAAATGCTAGAAGTGGCCGGGAACTAGTCATGGTTTTGTCTGTGTAGCGGTTCGTGTGCTCTGCCTACCCCATTTGGGAGCTTAGCCATCATTGTATGTATGTAATGTAATCCGCAATTTTCACTATTGATTGTTATCTTGATTTTTTATTGGGGTTTCAATTATCTCGACGTTTAGGCCGTGTTACAGCGACTGTGGTTAAGAGTAAGCTCCAAAGAATCTACCTCACCTTTATCTTTACTTTATACAACGTGTTGCAAAAATCCGCGTAAAAAATGTAACAAAATATTAAGGCGAGGTTCTACTAGATTTGTACCCCGCGTCCCTCTCGCGCAAAAGAAGGCGAAGGCGGGGTAGCGGGCGACGCGGCAGGTTGTCAATACGTTGGGCACGCGGTCAAGTTTTAGAATAAATATGAATTTATAAAGTAAACAACATCGATTGAAAACTATAATTTAGCAGATTCTCTGTAGTACTTAAAGATAAATATTTCCATATAAAAATTATGTAGAAATTAAAAAGAATAAAACCAAATAATGGGTTTTACTTTTTATTTTTGCCTGTTTTCGAGAATTTATATGATCGAGGAAAGTACATCCTATCGTGTAACCAATTAGCACGTTCCTTGGGCAATATCTTTACGTATAACATTTTTTTTTTTCAAGACTGTCATTTAGCAGAAAGTATGTAAAACATTAGATCTTGCAACCTTCAATTCCGTCTCCCTTGGAATTCCTCGCCTTAAAGCAAAAAATATTATAAAACCTAGTAAGCTGTCACTTAATAGGTACAACGTTAAGTTAATCTATGATAACTTCAATTTAGCAGAGTGTATTCTTTGACAGATTATCGTATTTGAATTCAAAAGGGTTTGCAAACTCAATAAGAGAAATTAAAACCTTTTTTTTTCTTTTCTTTTTTCAAATATGTATTGGAAACTGACATTTATAAATGGGCCATTTGACCCCCTCTCTGCTTTACTCGTATTTTTATAACACGTTGTATACATATACAGGGTGGCCCATCTAAAACGGTCAGTATGGGGAAGTCCGAAACTATACGAGATACGAAGATCTCTTCTTAGGAACCATGACATCGATTTTAATAAAAAGAAAAACTGCATTCATACATTTAAAAAAAATGTGTACTCAGTCCGGAAATCGAACCCGGTTGTTTTGAAAAAAAAAAACTAAGTATTTCTATTTAGATATCGATTGCGTGGGTCTTAAGCAGTAAATATGTGTGTATAACATGATTTCTAAAATTAATAAAATGCAGTGTTTTTACATGCTTTGATTTTATTTTAGTAGGTGTTCGAAGTGACCACCGCCTTTCTCAATAGCTAATTAGCTACTACGTTTGTAACTGTGATCACTCTGAACACCTACTAAGATAAATTAAAGCATGTAAAAACAATGCATTTTATTCATTTTAGAAATCATGTTTCTTGCACATATTTACTGCTTAAGACCTACACAATCGAAATCCAAATAGAAATAGATTTTTTTTTTCAAAACAACCGGGTTCGATTCCCGGACTGAGTACACATTTTTTTTTAAATGTAAGAATGCAGTTTTTCTTTTTATTAAAATCGATGTCATGGTTCCTAAGAAGAGATCTTCGTATCTCGTATAGTTTCGGACTTCCCCATACTGACCGTTTTAGATGGGCCACCCTGTATTCTTAGCAATAACCGGTTATGCAATAAGCAATATATTACATCATGAATTAATTCTAATCAGTATATCCATATATGCGTAAACGGTTTATTATGCATTCGTAATTATAGCTTTAATAGTGATGCATAAAACATACTAAAACAAGCAAAAACAATCCATATCCGTGCTAATATAGAAAGGCTGGACACGACAATATTGAAATTATACTAGAATTGTGTCGGTTTAGAATAACACGTCTCCACTTCTTCCATGGATGTCGTAAGAGGTGACTAAGGAAATAGGTTAGTTTTAGGCGACAGGCTAGCAACCTGTTACTATTACACCTCTTTCATATGTTTATGAAACCTAAAGTAATGACCTAATGACTGTGGTAACGGAACGTGTAATGGGCATGGTTTGTCTATGTAACGTTTCGTGTGCTCTACCTACCCCATTTATTTTGGGAATTCAGGCGTGATTGTATGATTGCATGTCGACTATCAACCAATTTTCTATTTTAAGTTTAACTGTCATTTTCTTAAGTTGAAAAAACACAATAAACAACGACAACACACGCACGGAATCATTATCTGCATTTATCCAAGCACACGTTCGTTAAGCGTCTACTGTTTTATACTCCACGATATACTTTTATTCAACACCTATAATATAGTAAAAATACATTAGAACCTCCTACAATAACTTAAAACTGCTACCAAAATACCAAGTCAACAGAAAATACAAAAGAATATATCGCCACTGCTACCCTATTTAAAAACACCCTGTTTGCCTTGGTTCCAAATTGAAAACTAACTAAACTTTTTATTATTTTCAGATCCCAACGTGACTGTAGAAAAAATGTGCTGAAAGTGTTCCCAAAAACAAGCAAAATGGCTAACGCAAGGACAAAACTAATATTTCTGTTGCTAAGTTGTCTTGTGACAAAAAACTTGTGTGACAATGACGCTTTGAAAAACTTCTCAATAGACCGAGCGGATCTCTTAAGAGGTAGCGGGGAGGAAAAAGAAATAATAGATGAATTAGAACTCGAAAATGAAAACTTAGAACAATCTGAAGAAGTAACTACAACCGAAGCAGCAACCACAACTGATGTACCGGACGTTAAAGAGAGCTACCAAAACATAGATGAAGCAGTTAGAAGTATCAATGAAGATAATAAAGACGAAGATGATGCAGAGTTATCTGTAACAACTGTAGATGGTACGGACGAGACAACAGATGGACTAGACAATAATGTTTTCAGAACTACGGCGCAGGAGGATATTTATAGTAACACCACTAACATTGTCAAGGTGAGAGTGTAAACATTAGCTACTAAGAAACGTAGAGATTAATAATATTATGACATGGTTATATCGGTCGTAGTAAGTAACTACAATGCCGCATCGCTGCCCTTGTCGTTCCATTGTAAATTGATATGGAATTTTAACCAGAACTTATAACAAACCAGTGCTCGGAAAATTCAAATTGAATGATTTCGAGTACAACATTTTGCACATATACTAAAGATGCCTTCTCAACAAGTCAGCTACTTTATACAAACGTTAAAAGTTTTTAAGCAATCCTTTAGTATGGAAGTTTGCAAGAATTAAAATTAAGGTGATAATACGTCACAGTTCAGTATTTTCAAACTGATTATTATTGCTGTTTTTGCTGAATCAAAACTCATTTACATGTAAGTTCTGTAAGCAAGAGGAAGTTCGATTTTTCGAAATAAAAAAAAACTGTCAGACACTTTACTGGTCTGATACGATTATTGTCAGATTTGTTTTTTTTTTATAATTTACAAGTGATAAAGAACGGTATTGACATATTAAGGTTTTGCCAAAAATCTGACAGTGAACGGATTAGACGGAAAATGTATCTGTGACGAAATGCTATCACGACTCACGAGAAATGTCTGACCGATATCGTGGTAACCAAAAACCCAATAAAGTTTGATTCGTAGCGAAGGGAGAAACGAAAAGGATCGTCACTTCAAAACCTTGCGTCACTTATGATTAATAAAAGAAAAATTTACGGCTACAAGATTCAGCAACGTTTGAAAATTGATTTTAACATAAAACTAACAAAGACTCCATTCCGAAATAAATAGAAAAAAACTAAATGTATGTTCTCGTGACCGCGTCGTGAGATCTTTCCGAACCACTAAACTCGTTTTAAAGACTTAATGAAAAAGCCCCAAAAATAAATAAAGAAAAAAAAAAGACTTTTCCGCTTGTCAACGATTTCAAAACCCAAGTATTCACCAAATCTTCTGATACGATTGTTTCCAGACTGAAACCACTACACCGCCGCCAACGACGAAAGCCATGGAGGTGGTAGACGCCATGATGCCGAGGATAGCTGAGTTCGACGAGGAGCCCGAGAGCCCAGGGCAGAGGAGCCCTAAGACTGAGAACAGTGAGTTGACAGGGTCTTTACTTATCTGTCACTGTCTAATTAGAGATGTCAGTAAATGACGGGTAGACTCTCCCGCGTGCGAAGCGACTAGGGCGTGTTGCCGTGTTAAGCTTACAGATATCAGTACTGTTAGGACGGCATGCTGTTGGCTAGTAGAATGTTGTCCGGATATAGATATGTAGATTAAATTACAATTGTATATTCAAATCATTCTAGAATACCTAATTGTTTTAAGGATTTATAAAAATTCAGGACAGCATTCCTTCGAGCCCTGCCTTCCGATACAGACATTGTTGTAAATTCGTTCTAAGTGACTCGAATGAATAATAACAAGAAAACTGTGTTTATTTAATTTACTGGAGTAAGGTCTTTAGTAAAGTCTAAGGCTAAGAACGCACTACGACTTTTTGTCGCGCGATAATTTTGTCGCAGAAATGCAACGTAAGGGTTTATATGTCATCGCGCGCACTATGATGAAAAAATCACTATGGACAGCGCTATTTTAAAATCGTGTCGCGCGACAAAAAGTCGTAGTGCGCGCCGGCACTAAAGCGTATCACACACTAAGCAGATACGATAAGATATCTGTTACTGAACAGATATCTATCAATATCGCTCCCTATACAATTCTATGAGCTAACACACACAGCGCAGATTTACCGTCAAGTATCTTTTCACACCGACATATGGAAAAATGGCATTTATACGCAGATAAAATATTATCGTATATGCGTAGTCTGTGACGGGCTTTACGAGTCACGGGCGACCTCGTCCGACCTCTGTACTTTTATCAGGTGTCTTTCTAGCCACCCTCCTTACATTACCATGACTTTACAACGACAAAAAGGTTGGCCACGAAATGTGAAACAGCCATCAAAAGCAGATAGATCCACCACCGCTAGTACGACCACTCTAAAGACTCTAAACCATGGACAGACCCAGTAGAGTACTAACGTCATTTTGGTTGTTCGGAGAAGAATCCGCCAAACAATCGAGGCAATCGCTCTTATTGGCCGGCCCAAGATCACGCGTAACGCTAGTGCCTTTTTCTCTACAGTTATTGGCTCTGTACAGTCTCAGACAGTGACGGTGCCAAAGTGGCAAACCACTAACCTTTAGCGGGAATGGGTGGTCAACATGGTTTCTTTACTGGGTCAGTCCTCTTTGCTCTAAACCCATGAAAATTTCACAAATCATCCGACCAACTGCGAATCCCCACACCATCTCTGCCCCCATCATTCCGAACTCCATCTCACTTGTTCCAGGCGAACCGAAGCACCCTGACCGGCCGGTCTACGAGCCGACTCCTCCACCAGCCGCCGTCAGCGCCCACGCCACCCTCAAGTCCTGGCTGGAAGACGGTTGGCTCCGAGCCCCTGCTGGGATCCTAGTGCCCTTGAGATCCTCAGCGCTGTCCAGAGCACGGGCCGTGTGGGACGATCTCGTCACCTCTGGATTGGACTTGAATGACATCGTGCTGGTCGGGTACGATTCAAACGGTGAGTAAATGAGTTTTCATCATCCTCGTCTCAATGTTCATTCCTCCTGAACTTAGCTCGAAATGTTTCGCGCCAATTCCTCATATATCATCGGTAGCAACGCGACAAAATAGCAGATAGATGCGCACTGAGTCCGCACATTGCGACAGCTTGACACAACTGACAGAGGTTTATAGCGAAAGTTTCCAATAGAGAAATCTTTCCAAGGAGATGTTATGCCTGGGGACTGAACTCCACCGAGAGGAAGTTGGAAGTTTTATGCAACTGAACGTCAAAACTCCGGGATGTAGGACACCATTTTGACAGTAGAAGTTCTATCACTCGACGATAATAGGTTCATATTGCCAAACGTTCACAGGCACATCTCAATCGGACGGCATCCGAGTGAGCGGTATCTGCGTGCGTGGCTCGAGCTCACTTTGTACGGAGATTGACATCTGCCTATCTGTTTGTCACAGGCCTCTTCTTACGAGGATCATTAATGGGCCATGAGTACCTGACCAATGTTGATGATGACGTAACTAGGAAACAGAGCTATCGAACGACCGCTTCACACGCTAGCGCGATTGCTATTGTTCCAATTGATAGCCCTTTGGTAGTGACGTAACAGTTATCTGTGTGTCTGTTGAATAAAAAACCGGCAATGAACGAGTTGCGTACCAAAAACTGCAAAAAAATCACGTTTGTTGTGTGAGAGTATCTTTTAATTAAACAATAAAGCTCGTCACACATTAAGCAGATACGGTAAGATATCTGTTACAGAACATATATCTGTCAATATCGCTCCCTATACAATTCAATGAGCTACCACACACTGCGCAGATTTACCGTCAGGTATCTTTTGACATCGACATATGGCAAAATGGCATTTATACGCAGATCAAATATTATCGTATATGCGTAGTCTGTGACGAGCTTTACTTTTGAAGTAGATACTACTAATCAACAACATTAGAGCACCCCGTAAATAATATTTTAATTTAATTTATTGTATGCGTCGTTATAGCGGCAATAGAAATACATAATCTGTGAAAATTTCAACAGCGTAGCTAGCACGGTTAGTGAGATATAGTCTGGCGACAGACAGACGGACGGGAAGCGAAGTCTCAGTAATAGGGTCCCGTTTTCACCCTTTGGGTACGGAATCCTAAAAAATCATTAAGATATTATGATAGGTATACTAGTCTTTACCCGCGGCCACGCTCGCGTTAAATTCGGGGTAACACAGAAGAGATCTTGTTAGCCACAGCCCGCATGCCAATTTATAGCTTTTTACGTTGGAAATTGCGGAATCCTATTATTTTTCCTATCGTCACATTTAGGAAAATTCAGACAAAATCTTTATAAATTGTAGCCTATGTGCTATTTTGATGTAGAAGCTACATTACTGTAAAGTTTCATTAAAATCCATTCAGTAGTTTTTGCGTTAAAGAGTAACAAACATCCAAACATACTCACAAACTTTCACATTTATAATATTAGTAGGATTTATAATATTAGTAGGATTTATAATATTAGTAGGATAATCGTGCCAGGTGCAGAATCCAATCCACAGCTGTTGATATGCACGATTAGGCGGAAGACGAAGAATTCTTATTAAAATCTAACACTCACCAATTTCCAGCGAATACGGCAATCCTAGATAGTTGGAGACACTGTGTAGCTGATTGTATGTGTAGAATGTGTGTAATGTGGTGTATCTCACAACCTTAGATCTAATCCGGGGATAAGTTACTATTTAGACGTATATAATTTAATTAAACTTAATTTAGTTTAAGATGCGGTGATACGAAAACGTAATAACAATTATGAAGCGAAGCACAGAGTATCCAACAACTGCATACCTGTTTTTGTTTATTATTTTTTTTTTATTCGGATGCAAGGCAATTGGCCTTTCTAGTAGGATTTATAATATTAGTAGGATGGCAGAACACACAAATCGTCACACAGTTAAACTCATGACTATTTCACGTTTCAAAGCCACTTCTAACATAATTTCGGAATGAAATACAGATGAATGAGATACAATGGTGAATGAGGACACGTTACCATGACAACCAGAGACGAAATAGTTGACCGACCCGTTTAAGAGGGATGACGACCGGGCTAAAAATGTATCATTCTAATTAGCCCATTAGTTAGATTGTGGAAAAAAAATAGACAAAAATTTTAGGTATCAAGGCGTTGGGAACTCGAAACTTCAGAGCACTGTATCCTCGTCATTTCTAGCTTGTCAAAAAAAAGAAAAAAATATATGAACTATTTTTTTAAATATTTTTTTAAATCATCTACCCAATACCAAAATACTACCGGTTACCAGTTTCTGCAGAAGTCATTAGTCATTACTGATGATTGCGTACCTGTAATCAAAGAAAAATATATAAGTATGTGAAATTTGCGATGACATCAGCCGGTGGTCATTGTTGCGCGCATTAAGTCAGTCGAGTTTTTTGGGAGAGGTCATTACACTGTAAATATCATACTTAAAAAAAATAAAAACTTCCGACATTTTGTCGAAATTCAGTATTTTGAAAACTAAGGGTAGCAAGTAGTGACAAGTCGAAACGAATTTCGCTTTAAAATAGGATAAAATGTCCCAAAAATTAATTTGTCATATATGTATTATTTTATTGGATTTTTTTTTCCACCTCATTACCATTTATACAATAGGGATAATGACAAGGTTAAAAATATATTTTCTAATTAGGTAGTCCGTAAGTTAGATTATGGCAAAAAATGAGACACATATGTTTTAGTTTATCAAATAATGAAACATCGACAAAGGTACAGATCATCAAACTTAAAAATCGTACTCGAACGTGACGTCACGCTAAACTTTTAGGCTCTATATTATCGAAATTTTTCGGCTGTCAAATAAAAGAAAAAATATGGGTACAATATTTTTTTGTAGTCTATCTGATGGACTAAATAGTTTTTTCTAGTCATCTAGCCTAAGAAGTGGTCCGGTTAAAAAGTAGCAGGTCATTTAAGTAGTGTTTTATAACAACTGAAGGTAATTTTGTAAATATTTATTTTATATGAAAAATGGTTGAATTTAACATGATAATTATGTACATTGCTATAAATTTTGTTTTAACCATGCCAAAATTTGCGCACTTTAGCTTTTGTTCCTTTCATCAACGTTTGAACATGGTCCTTGTCGATGTTTTTGACTTGGTTTCTCCACTTTTTCTTAAAATCTTGAATATTTCTAGCTACAGAGTTTGTGTATTTGACTTTTTTTTTCATATGAGCCCAGTAACGGTCGATTGGGCGAAGTTCAGGGCAATTAGGTGGGTTCGCCTCTTTTGGGATAACATGGACATTATTCGCAAAATAAAAGTCTTTAGCTTTTTTTCCATAATGGTAAGAAGCTAGATCAGGCCAAAAGAACACAAATGAATTGTTTTTACGTATAAGTGGTAATAACCGCTTAGCCAGACATTATTTTACGTAAATATCACCATTAACCGTGCCCATAGTAATAAATTCATCACTTTTTAGGCCGCAAGTGCATATGGCTTGCCAAATTATGTACTTTTGGGGGTTTTTGCTGGCCATTTTACATTTATGTTTAGGGTTGACATTATCCTTTTGACTAGCAACATAAAATTCTTGGCCCGGAATTTGTTTGAAGTCGGCAACCACATACGTATCGTCATCCATCAGGCAGCAATCGTACTTTGTGAAGAAATTAGTGTATAACTTTCTTGCCCTTGATTTAGCCACTTTTTCCTTTTCAGGCGTCCTGTCTGGAACTTTTTGGACTTTAAATGTTTTCAACGCACTATTTAGTTTCACTCGACGAACCATAGACTTAGTCGTACTTAACTTTTTGGCTAGTTTTTGTTCGGAAATGTTAGGGTTAGTCTTAAAAGCAGCTTTGATTTTCTTAGCAAGATTTTTAATCTGAAACCCTCTTTTTCGACCAGAACCTGGTTTCCTCTCAATGTTCAACCTCCCCTTGTAACATCTTAAAACCTTTCCGACAAAAGATCGAGGCAGATTTAAATTTTTTGCTACTCTAACCTGACACCTACTGGGATTTTCTAAGTGACTGTTCAGTATTAGTTTACGACGACTAATTTCAGATGAAAACAATATTGTAAATATAAAATGTAATCACACGTTTGCAGCTAAAATGTATTCTTGGATTACCTATTTGACATCTACCAAAGGATAGTCGTTTGTTTTACTATGTTTCTTTTTTTTATTAAAAGTTTGAATAGCTACATTTTTTCCGAACCACTCTTTATTACAAACTATAACAATAAGTCTAATATAAAAATTAATTGACAATTAGGTAAAACGTCGAGACTCATGTCCAAGCATGTTTGAAGCTGAACCACGACTATTTCACGCGTCGTAGCCACTTCTGGCATATTTTTAGGTTCGAAAACAGATGGAATAGGTATAATGTGAGAGGTTTTTAGCCTGCCGCCTATCTATTTCCTTAGTCACCTCTTGTGACATCCACGGGAAAAATAGAGATGTGTTATTCTAACTCGACACCACACAGCTAAAGATACATATAAAAAAAATGGTAAACCACAATATTGCTAACACAATATTACGCATGTCTGAACGAATCTAACGATGAAACACTTGAGAAACGATTAAATGCAATCGTTACAAAATGTAACAAAAATCGCATAAGTAGAATTTCACAAATAGGGCATAATACTTTAATGTACATTAACTAAAAATATAAAGGTGGCCGTAAATATATTAACCAGTGATAGGGCATACGCGTCTGAAAACCCCCTGTAAAATCATCATCATTCATCATCAGCCTATATACGTCCCACTGCAGGGCACAGGCCTCCTCTCAGTATGAGAGGGCTTGGGCGATAGTTCCCACGCGGGCCCAGTACGGATTGGGAACTCCACACACAACGTTGAATTACTTCGTCGCTGTGTGTAGGTTTCCTCACGATGTTTTCCTTCACCGAATAGCTCGTGATAAATATCAAATTTTTATATCGCACATAAATTCCGAAAAATTCAGACGTGCGAGCCCGGGGTTTGAACCCACGACCCTCTGCTTGAGAGGCCACAGTTCGAACCGCTGGGCTATCACGGCCTGTAAAATATTGCCCGGAAATTTTCATTATTGACCATGTGGGGAAAACAAATGTGAGACACCACAAAGAATAACTATAACTAAACTATCTAGTTTTTTCTGAGAATAAAGCGTGAAGGACATGAAAAAAAGTAAAAATAAAATGTAACACCGTGCAGATATAATGTATGTAGACATACGTACCCTGACTCCATTGTTATTATAATTTGTGTCTCGACTGACTGACAGATGTTCTAAAACACATAACTTTACATACATACATAAATAAAAATATTAAGCTTGTCTTTCCACAACGTAGGGTCCTAACCACTAGACGATCACGGCCACCCGAAACCGACGAGCATGTATGAGGAGATTGATGAACGTGGATGAAGCATAAGAGGTATGTCAGGATCGTAGCGAGTGGAACAAAGTAGTCTCTGCCTACCCCTGTGGGAAAGAGGCGTGACGATATGTATGTATGTATGTATGTCTTTCCAAATGGGGTAGGCAGAGCGCGAAACGTTACACAGACAAAATCAGATCCCTTGTGTAATTGCTGTCTAACTTAAAATTTTGGGGAAATAGGTTTCCAATGGAGTTTACATATAAGATCAGGTGGGGGAAGAGAAACTCAGGGGCAGGGCAGGGGTAAGAGGCACCACAGACCATAACTCGTACGAGTTACGAGTGAGTATGGTCTGTAGTGCCCTCCTACCCCTGCGTTTCTCTTCCCCCACCTGACCTTACCCGATAAAAACTACCCTCTAATCTACTTGTTAAAACATCAGTGGGTACTACACTACAAATGCCAGGATTTTCCATAGTGATGTGCCTCCAATTCTTCCGTGGATGTAAGAGGCGACTAAGGAAACTAGTTAATAGTCAGGCTAGCAACCTGTCACTAATATCTGCCGAAAGAAGTTGCCGTCAAGCTTGAAATGGTCATGGGTTTGTCTATGTAGCGTTTAGTGAGCACTGCCTACCCCATTTGGGAGTAAAGACGAGATGTAGTCAGGGAATCTGAATGTTTGGCAGGTCGAGCGCCTTCATAATTTGTTCGCATTACAGGACAAAGTTCACCATGAAGTTCAATATTGAGTATATATGTCATGCAACTGGCTGGAAATAGTAATAAGGCCAATTTAAAAAGTATCTCAACCTGCTGAACATCCAATTTTCCTGACTGTATATGTATGTATGGGCCCTATGCTACGGACTTTGGCATCAAATACTGATTCACTTGCTCGTTCACCTTCCTTGAGTAAAATACTGGCCAAGCGCGAATCGAACTGACGCACGAAGTATTCCGTGCCATCTATAGACAGGTCTCCGTCACAATTGTCTCTTGACTAACCAAATAAATATAACGGATAATGAGTGACACGAAAATCGCATCCGGCGGATAACGTGGCATCCAAATCATCTTAAACGGGTTCGCATTTCGTAGCCTCCCCAAGAGCCACAGAAGCACAGACTTATATCGAAATATTTAGATGACTCAAGTGTATGTGCTTCGCGTGCCAAAATGGAACCCAAAAGGGAGAGCAATGCTCCTCCTTTGACACGATTTCATTTAGTTTTATAACACTTAGATTAGGCTTAACTGCCTAGAGACAGGATAACTTAAATAATGCGGCGTCATCTTTGAATGGGTTTCACTCGGTCCGTCAATTCCCATCACTAAAGCGCTTATGTGACGATACCTACTGTTGAGAAAAAGTTACACGCTTGGTGTTCATACAAATGCAGGAACTCGCAGTATCTATTTCGATATAAGTCTGTGCATAGAACCCTAAAAGCGACCGGAACCACGCCGCACTCCGGCGCAAGAATGTTCAAATTTGACCGACCTTGCCGAGTGAACGTAAGAGGTTATGTAAAACTAATCGTTACGCTCTGTTTGCAACAGGTGTTGGGTTCCGAAGCAAAAAAAGTGGGAGAAAAACTAGATAATTGCCATTCGGAATGATTACCGTTTCATGGTAACATAATAGACCCCATAATAAAGATGGTGTATTAGGTAGGTCCAACTTAAGAGGTCAACTGCTGAACCCAACTCGGTTGGGCAGCGTTCGGGAAACTACGCAATATCTTTTCATCCGATATACCTTAGTCCCTCAAGACGAAAGTCTTTAATCAGTGTGTGTTACCAGTGATGACTTACGGCACCGAAACGTGGTCTTTCACTTTCGGCCACATCTCAAAGCTCAAAGTCGCTCAGCGAGCTATGGAGAGGGCTATGCTCGGAGTGTCTACGCGATCGAATCAGAAATGAGGAGATCCGTAGACGAACTAAAGTCACCGATGTAGCCCACCGGATTGCCAAGTTGAAGTGGCAATGGGCAGGCCACATTGCACTAAGTAAGCGCGGATAGCCGATGGGGTCGAAAAGTCGAATGGAGAAAACGGTCCAGCCAGCGCAGCGTAGGATGTTCACCTACAAGATGGACAGACGACCTAGTAGAGGTCGCTGGAAAATGCTTCCAGGTCGCTTCCAACAGGTACTTTTGGAAGTCTAAAGGGCCTATGTTCAGCAGTGGACGTCTTATGGCTAAAATGGTGATGATGAATAAAGAAGGTGGATGGGAAATGACCGCGCGGTCGATCGCGTACCCGTTGGCCAGACCTAATCAAGAGGCTCACTGCCTTACCAATACCTAAAGCCATAAAGATCGCCGACGACAGACACTATTGGAAAAGCTTGGTGCTTCAAATTCTTCAGCAATGAAGACGATGATTAAGAAGAAGATAATAAAGATACGGAATTAGAGGTTACCATACATCCAAGGAAGAATAGGGAATATTCTCAATCTTTTCCGTGCGGTGTCGGCTTTAGCATAACACCTCTATATATTTTAGGCGACAGGCTAGCAACCTAAAGTAGGTCACACTTTAAGCAGGGTAGGAAAGGACAGCGATTTGTGCCACTTAGGTACTGTTTTTTGATTTTTTCAAAAAACGTCAGCTGGGGAAAATCCATTTGAGTAAAAATGCGAATTTTTGGGGAAACTGTGCCCCAACCCTCCGTCCCCTAACCTAAGTGTATACAACACATATGTATTTGTGTTCTGAGTGAACAAACATAAGACTATCCTTTTTGTTTTTTTAAAGGTTTTTTTTTCTACAGGTATAAACTGGAGATCCAGGCACAACCTGCAAGGTACCACCACCAAGAACGGCCACAAGGCTGTGTCAGACGCGCTTTCAAAACTGCTGTTAAAATATCAGGTAAAATAACTTCCCCGTCAATTTTTATCCGTCAAACAAAATATATAACACGAGTATAGTAAATTTAATAATCTGATTGACGGACTAAAGAGTCTTGTGATTTTTAAAGTAGTAAATTTACATAAATATTCTCACGCCTGTATTCCCAAGAGGGGTAGGCAGAGCACATGAATTCAAAAATCCAGTGCCACGTATAGCAATTTCAGGGTAGCCAGATGGTTAAACGTTATATTGCGGTGACAGGTTGCTAGCCCATCGCCCATAATACTGCCGTCGTATGGATAAAAGACGTATCTACATAAACATCGAAACGGAGAAAAAAAATGTTTTGTGATGTTAAATTAAAAAAAATCGCTGAGTGAAGAATAATCACCAATGTGACAGTTTTTTAATGCAAGAGTGTGTATTATAGTTTAAGTTATTTGCTATATTATACAAAATTTGTATTTACCAATATTATATACTAAATAAAATGATTTTTCCTTTTCTTCTTAGTAAAAAAATTACAAGATAAGACGTAAAACTACAGCAAAAAGGCGTATCTGGTTAGATGCGTTTTTTAAACCTAGTAGTTTTATGAAGCGTCTTTTCTACTTAGTGATAAAAGTGATTTCAATTTGTAGTTAACTAAATATAAATGGCATTTATGACCACTAGCTGCTTTTCTACTTAGTATAATTTATATGAACTTGCAAAATATTTTCAGGTACGCTAGGGATTTCAGTTTTATTTGAGATTTGGCCTTTATAAATTATATAGTATTCTGACTCGATAGTTATCTTTCACGAAATACGAGACTACGAGATCAATTTTATGTATTTTTTTGAAAAAAAAAAACTATTAGATAAAGTAACAAACATCTGAATCAAAAAACGTTTAACGTTAAATAAAGTTTACCAATTAAACCAAGAACTATCAAAGCTAATACAAATAATTGTAGTTACGAACCATAATTAAATTGACTTTAATTCTCATGGCCTCATACAAAACGTAACGCCGATACTGCAGTTTACTACGATTCACGACTTTGTAGGCAAGAGAGAACTGTTTGGGAGATTTTACCAAAATAGATAGATAGAATACATACATCTTTTTAGAGCATTGTTGATCTGATTGATACAAGTCCTTCGAGGGCGCCCTCGACCGAGATGCTCTAACAGATTTCTTTTGTGAATTTGTTTACACACCCTAGCGTCAATTATTTTCTTCACGTGCCCAAACCAACGCAACATGCCTTAACATTCTTCTGTTATTTGCCTCTTATACGCAGAAGACCAAGTGTTGGTCACATTGTCGGAGGAGGACTTTCAGATAGGATGGTTAACATTTTATGTGGTGCGTTAGAAAGAAAAACTAAAGTTACGGTGTTTGGAAAAGATGATTGAGAAACAGAATGTGAGATTATGATTGCGGGTGAGAAAGTAGAACAGGTAAAAGAGTTTGTTTATCGAGGATCGGCTTTTACGAAAGATGGGAAGTGTGAAAGTGATATTGAAAGAAAAGCAAATGCAGGAAATATTGTCAATGGTGCGCTGCGCGCCTTCGTCAGCAGTGAGAAGGTGGCACAAAAGGCGTGTCTGGCTGTCCTCAGAGGAGTGAACTGCTTGTTCCAACACTAATGTACTTTAGCGAAAGTTAGCTATGGCAAACGTAGCATAAAAGTAAAATAAATGCAGCAGAAATATGAGCGTTAAGAAGTATGGGAGGTGTATCACTGAAAGATAGAATAAGAAATAGTGTGATAAGGGAAATAGCTGGAAGAGGTGGAAGTAGATATAGTAACAGGGATAGAAAAACCGGCCAAGTGCGAGCCGGACTCGCACACGAATTATTACAAATTGTCACATTTTTTCTATGGGTCCTTAATTAATGTTACAATTTTAATTTTGGTATTTGTTGTTATATCGGCAACAGAAATACATCATGTGTGTACATTTCAACTGCCTAGCTGTTACGGTTCTTGAGATACAGTCTGGTGACAGACGGACAGACGGACACACAGACAGCTAAGTATAAGTAATAGGGTCCCGTTTTCACCCTTTGGGTACATACATACATACATACATACAATCACGCCTGTATTCCCAAACGGGGTAGGCTACGAAACGTTACATAGATAACCCATGCTCATTTCAGACTCCGTGGCCACTTTTAGCATAGTTATGTTTAATAAACAAAGATAGAGGCATAGTAGTGACAGGTTGCTAGCCTGTCGCCTAAAACATACCTAAACCTATTTCCTTCGCCTCTTACGACATCCACGGAAGAAATGGAGAGGTGTTATTTTATCCCGACACCACACAGGTAACCCTTTGGGTACACGGAACCCTAAAAAAGTATATTTAGTTGGTTTGGCCACATAGGATGCTTAAATGAAATGCTTAGATTAAAGGGCACAAGTATGCAGAAACGTCTTTTCATTTTATGATCAAGTAAGTAATAATTTATTAATAGGGCGCTTCTGCTTAATTGTGTCTTTTTAACGTAGTACAGATAAGGAACGTCTTTTTAAATTAGCAATATCGAAAAGATAACGTAGATGCGTCCTATTTGACAGTAAGCTTGAAGGTGTTGCGCTTCGTTTTAGTAAAATTTAAAAATACTGGCAGATCCGCCTTTTTTTCTAGATTCCGAATATGTAGTTAACTCAATTTTGGAAAAAATGTTAGATGCGTCTTTTTTCCGTATGACGGCAGAATACACTAACCTATTTCCTGTCGCCTCTTTCGCCACGGGAGAAATGAAGTGGTGTTATTTTAAACCCACACGGGAATTATTGATTTAAAATCCCAAAACTCCGGAACCATTTGCACGACAGAAATGGAAATACCGTGACATTGCGACTTCGCTGTCTCAAATTGTCATTAATATTAATATTACCAACGTCTAGAGAGGCATTGTTATGATTATTAACACTCGTACGCTTGTCAGTTCGCTTATTGTCCAAAATGTGTTTTCACGGGCAGAAAGGTCAATTGCCGGTGTTTTTGCCAATTTTGACAGGTTTTTTTTATCATACGCGCAATTTAGCAAGGCTTTGATTATGACAAACGAGTAAAACTTAGAAATATTCTACCTATTATTAGTAGTTACCGCGTGGTGTTGGGAGTTTAGAATAACACATCTTCATTTCTTTCGTGGATGGCGTAAGAGGAGACTAAGGATATAGGTTAAGGTATATTTTAGGCGACAGGTTAGCAACCTGTCACTATCATACCTTTCCCATCTGTGTTTAAACTCATAGATATGCTAGAAGTGATCACTAAGCGTGAAATGGTCATGGTTTTGACTACGTATCGTTTCGTAGGCTCTGCCTACCCCATTTGGCAACAACATATACACAAATGTAGCCGTGGTAGCCCAGCGGTTCGACCTGTGGCCTCTCGAGCAGAGGGTCGTGGGTTCAAACCCCGGGCTCGCACTTCTGAATTTTTCGGAATTTATGTGTGATATCGAATTTGATATTTATCACGAGCTATTCGGTGAAGGAAAACATCGTGAGGAAACCTACACACAGCGACGAAGTAATTCAACGTTGTGTGTGAAGTTCCCAATCCGCACTGGGCCCGCGTGGGAACTATCGCCCAAGCCCTCTCATACTGAGAGGAGGCCTGTGCCCTGCAGTGGGACGTATATAGGCTGATGATGATGATGATACAGACAAATCCATGATAATTACACGCTTTGCAATCACTTCCAGCATATCTATGGGTTTAAACACAGATGGGAGAGGTATAATAGCGACAGGTTGCTAGCCTGTCGACTAAAGCATACCTAAACCTGTCCCTTAGTCGCCTCTCACCACATCCATGGAGAAAATGGAGGTGTTATTCTATCCCGACAATGGCAATCATTTTGAGAAATGCTCATACAGTGTAAATTGTACATATTCCTTCTTCCAGGGTGTCCACACAGAGACGAACGACGGCACCATGAGAGCGCTGGCAACGGCCACCAAGCTGGTGCCGTACGACAGCGCCCTGTTCCTGCTGACCGACAAGGGGGCTGGTGACCCTCAGAGGCTGCCGCTGGCTCTGAGGGCTTTAGTGGAGAAGAGACTCAAGGTGAGTTCAGAAGTTGGCGGTTCAATCGAGGACATACATAGAGGACAGAACCAATAGAGAAACAATGTTGGCCACCCAGGCCCGCAAAAGGTTAATTGATTTCAACTTACTAACGTCTACCGTCACTGTCACAAAAACTGTACAGAGCCAATAACCGTAGAGAAAAAGGCACTAGCGTTACGCGCGATCTTGGGCCGGCCAATAAAAGAGCACAGCGATCGCTTCAATTGTTTGGGGGCATGTTCTCCGAACAACCAAAATGACATTAGTTCTCTACGGGGTCTGTCCTCTATGAGGGAGGACATATTAAGGTGCTAACATTACGTACGGAAATCCAATAATTGAATATCTCAATTTAATCATCAGGCCATCCAAGATCTATTCCTTGATGTCGCCAGGTGTACACCAATTGAATATCTCCATTTAGTTAGCGTTATAATGGCGGGACCACGACCTGGATTTAGTCAATTCATATTGCAATATTTAGTACCAAATTTGTACTATTTGGTACCATTTGTAAAAAAAAATTGTACCTCTTCCATTTCAAAGTTATATTAAAAAAAGTCTGGTCCCGCCATTATAACCTCAAAATTTCGAAAAACAAATTTTTAGCTAGTGTAACGATTTTCCTTTTTAGACTGTGTATTTCAACAAAAAGACATGTCAAGATTGTTTATATTGTTTTAACTACCTAAACCGATAAGGTATAAATACTGCAATATGAATTGACTAAATCCAGGTCGTGGTCCCGCCATTATAACGCTAACTCCATTTAATCATCTGATCTGATTCCAAGATCCCTAATACCCTAATGTCGCCAGGTCTACACCGTCTGGACGAACCCGAACCTGCTGTCCCCGGAGTCCGTGGTGGCGCTCCAGGGTCTGCAGAACGTCTCCAAGCACACCGAGGGAGATGTCCTAACGTACACCCTGCAGGGATTGGTATGTCCTCACCATCATACGTACAGTCACGAACCGGGATCGTTGAGCCACTTGCCACTGTTCGCAATTTAGACGTGTAATCAATGACTGATGTGACCGACAAGATGTCAGCTATTGTATTAGTATTACACGACCAAGTTACAAACATAGGTAAGTGGCTCAACAGTCCCTGTTCGCGATGGTACATAGCAGAGAAAACCATGACTATTTCACGTTTCGGGCCACTTCTCGCATATTTTTTACGGTTTTGAGTTCGCAGGTATAATAGTGATAATCTGTCGCCTAAAATGTATCTTAACACATTCAGAACTAAGGACCCCGCTCCCGGGTTCTTCTTAACATTCGTGAGATTCACCTTGTACTTGTTCATTTTGTACTAGCTGTAGACAACCCGGTCCCGCGCAGATGTTTTGATTTTAGGCTTGGTCGTGAATGTGTTTAGTACCTAAAAGTCTGAACTATAGTCAGGCTGTGACAGCTGCCGCTCGCCGCATACGGCCGACTGCCGTGCCCTTTACACCGCCTGCGGCACGCGGCGAACTACTAAATGTAACAGCCGCTTTCCAACTGAAGTGATTGCGTTCAAACACAAGTCTAAATTGCATAAAAATAAAAATCAAAACAATCGTCTTTCAAGTTAAGCTGATTTCACAGATGTGAACTAGTGGATCGTTTCACAGCGATCAGGATTGGTGCGCACTGGACCCGCTCGGCGTCGCTGCGAAACGATGCTCTAGTTCCTCATTTGTGCTCCCGCTCCGGGCTCCCGTAGCAACAGCCCGTACGGAACTCCCGAACAGCTGTGAAACCGACCTTAGCAACAGTGTTAGAGAAGATCCCTATGATCCCTAACAAGTTCTCAATGGACTAACTTTCTTCTATTACTTTGTAATCTCTATACGACACTCGTAAATGTTTTATAGACTTTCTAAGCTTCTATGTAGCATTATTGACACAATGTTGGAATGTTACACTATCTAAACAACCCATCTAACGATAACTAGAACGACTATTGCATTGTCAATCAACTGATGCTATCAAATGTCAATATATTGGGCAGCAATGTAGATGATGTAGATTTTAGAGTCTTTTAACCAGACACTGAATCATACCCCTGTATAGGATGAGGGAGGAACAATATTTACCTTATCCAGATTCAAAACGTAGCTAATATCTATCAGCTTGCCTGCCAGAGACAAACCAAAAGGGACTGGAGAATTTAAAACATCCGTTTGTCAACTACAAAGTCCTCATCAAAGTGGGATGAGAGCATAGTTATAGAAGAACTGATTACAGGAATCCGAGGGTTCCAGCAATCTGGCCTCGGAAGTACAGTCTTGGGAGAACATGGAGGAAAACCAGCCTCGGCAGGCCCGACTCAACTCCGAGGTGGAAGACGAAAAGTTCGAGGTAAGGGTCTGAGTATACGCGAGGACAAATGAAAAGATCTATAAAACTCTTCTTTAATTTCTAAATTGTGTGATTTACTTTGAATCAAAGGCACTATCGATTCCTTGCCCTACTCCTTGCGAAGAAGGCAGAAAACAGCAGATCAAAGAAGGCAGATCGATAGTAAGTAGCTGTACTTCTGAGATTTAAAAAAATTATACGTTTTCTGGTCGTTCCCAACATTCAATCCATCGACGAAGCGTACGAAAGATAGGGAAGGGAAACTATCGATAGATCAAGAACTGTTCATGGCCACAGATGCTGCTGGTCCGAAGAGGAGGCGGCGGTGCCATCTCCCTGGGCATACCCGTGGAGTACGGAGTAACCGCACTGAGGATCTACATCGAGGGGGCGGTGGAACATGCCGTGCTCTACCCTCCCAGCGATGGTAAGGACTGAACAGCCAAAAAAGGGTTTGAAAAACAACTCAATGAAGTCTAACAATAAATTGCATCACCTTAGGTGTGTAGATGGAATAAGCCTTGAAATATATCACTCGCTTTTTTCATACAAAAACGAATTTACACACGAACTAAGGGTGATATGTTCAAAGACTGAATTTTCCAGTTATCACTAAAGCACCGAAGGTTTGATTCACATCGGTGCTGTTGTATATCCAACAAAGAACTCTTAAGGCACTCGTGTATAGCCCTTCATTATGCACATCACAAATAATTACCTCTATAGTTAAATACTTCTTATTGGTCGTAAATCTTTACACTCGTGAACATTTTCCACGTCATCTAATAAATAACGATCGAATTGAGGCAAATAACTTCCCGGCCATCAGTCATGTCTGACTAATAGCGGATTTCAGATATTATAACGCCAAATAGCCCCACCGGCCTTGTCATGTCAAGTATGAGTATTTACTATGACAACAATACATCGCAAATTACTACAATCCTGAGTAAATAATGATTCGTTTGCATCATCATTACGGGAAACGTTTTTCTTTTCATTTTATTAAAATACTTGAAAATTACAACCGGATGCAGCCAGCTGATTCAAATGTGCAAATTGATTTGATTTATTATTTGAAAAATGCTTCCGCTTGAACTTGTACATTTCGTCAGCGCGGTTTTGAATCACAATATCAGTTTTTCATCACTTTCCGATCATCACAAATTGTTCATGTCACGATTTCATCATCAATTCTAAGTATGTTCTCTCTAGAATCATCTGTTTAGTTTCCAAGAATGGTGATACGTTTCACTTCCATTCTTCGTTTCTTGTTTGATCTCTCGGAACACACTCTTGAACATAAGTAATTTGACTGGCAGCAACAATTTTCAGCAAACAATAACCAGTTCAGTTGCTATCATAGAACTCTATTGCTTACCAATTAAATATATAAAACTTATAGAGGGTCACAAATTCTTGCCAAGACTTCACGTCGATAAGATCCTAATGAAGAATGGTCTTTCAGCTGCTCAGGTGGACCTTTACAATACGTCATCAGTGCGAGCCTTCTCACCAGCGTCCAGAACCGACGCCCTGTCTCCGAGAGACGTGTTCCTCGTGTTCCCAGGCGCAGATCCTGAAGGTGACATGTAAGTATACAGGTCACAGTGAGTTAACACGTTCCCTGTCCGGAGGTCCCCAATGTGGGAACATGAAGCTTTTTTCACATGTCCATGTTCCCCTATGGTGCCACAGTTTCATACACAGATGCACAATTGGACTTGTGACATTGACAGTCCGTTTTGTACAGGGACAGGGAATGTGTTAAGGTCACTCGGCAAAAGTAGAAGGGGTAGCAACAAATTTTTAGGTCTATTCAGTATCCGAGGAGCGAGGGCAGTGGACGACACGGTATTGGTAGACCAGTCGCACTTCACCTCCGCGCCCTGCCCCCTTTACCCCCACTAGTTTCACCGAGGGATCTTAAACCACCGCGTGATGTAGGTATAGTTACTCATCCCGGGCGCAAGCTACTCCGTGTGGAGTCCAGATCAGAAAAACATCTCTCCATTCCTTCTGTGGATGTCGTAAGAGGCGACTAAGGATATAAGTTTAGATACAGACTAGCAACCTGCCCCTACTACAAACTTAAAGATATGCTTAGGATGGCTACGGAAACAAAGGGTTTCTTCCAGTAGAGGCTGTACAACGTGTAATACATATCGTAATGTACGATAAACTCTTGCTACATTCTTTTTCTAGCAGAGGAAAGGTCAATACCTCCTTTGACAGTATTGCTATATCTGATCCCGTGTGGTGCCGGGTTAGAATAGCACCTAGCCCTTTCTTCCCGTGGGTGTCGTAAGAGTCGACTCTGGGAAAGGGTTAGTGTATTGTGGGCGATGGGCTAGCAACCTGTTACTACAATATCACGTTTAATCATCTGGTAACCCTGAAATTGCTAAACGTGGCACTGGATTTTCGAATTCATGTGCTCTGCCTACCCCTCTTGGGAATACAGGCGTAATAATATGTATGTATGTATGTCGCACGTGTGCAGTAATATTGCCCTCTCGCTCGCTTAAATTTATCTGTGCTCCGCGACCGGTCTATAGCATAGGCCGATTACTTTTCCTAGCCTAGCAGAAGGTGGGATACATCCTCTAACATCACTGCTTCTTCCAGGCTGTCAGTGCTCCCGATGAAACCCACCGACTCTCCATCAGCCATGGCCGGCATGTGGCACCTGAGCGTGCGCTGCGACACGTGCGACTACCGGCTCTGCGTGGCGGCGCGCGCGCAGCTGCGGTTCCACGCGACGCAGCAACAGAACGGTAACTCTCACATGCCACAATTAGTTTTCCTAAACATTTTATTTTTGATTTTAGTAACTAGAATAGAAAGAAGTATGCTTAGCTGGTTTGGTCATGTAGAGAGGATGGATGAAAGAAGATTTGACTAAACAGATCTACGCTGGAAGTATGAATGGATGTGTTGGGAGGGGAAGACCTAGACGGACGTTCCGTGACCAAATCGTGGACGTTTTAGAAACAGGTCAGGTCAAGAGTACCCGAAATCGACGAGCATGTATGAAAAGACTAATGAATGTGGATGAAGCAAAAGAGGTATGTCAGGATCGTAGCAAGTGGAACAAAGTGGTATCTGCCTACCCCTGTGGGAAAGAGGCGTGATGGTATGTATGTATGTATGTTTATTTTTGAATTACGGAAAATTATTGCTATACCAATTGGTCGTTAGGGCTAATGCCCACTAGGGCAAAACAGTTCGAGCAAATGATTTTAGGACAAACGTTGTGAGGGATCTCAAGGAAGACCAGCAGCGCTATTGTCTAACGTACCAAAATACTAATCGTTTTTAATTTGAAACACTGTTTTTAAATTGATACATTTCAAAGTGATTTTCAACTGTCAAATTAAAAACGATGTAGTTTTTTGATGCGTTAGACAATAGCGCTGTCGAAATAATCACGCCTTTATCTATCCTTATTATATCTTCCCTAAGGAATACATACATGATGTTTTTTTTTTTTAATTACGCATGTACCTATGCTGTATGGTAAAACCCTGATGACATGTAATCATCGGTAAATCCCTTTTGCGAGAAGGAGGAAACTTTGAAAGCTTCAATGCCAAGCTTTGGGAATTGCCAGTCATTATCCCATCAAAACATTTATGATAGTTATATTTAGGGTTGCCAACATTTCTTTAACGAAATAAAGCATTTTTCAAAATATGGCAACATAAAAAAATACGAAAAAAAATGTAGACAATTATTGCCCGTGTGGTGTCGGGTTTACGATAACATCTCTCCATTCCTTCCGTGGATGTCGTAAGAGGCTACTAAAGTAAGGTTTAGGAATACTTTAGGCGACAGGCTAGCAACCTGTCACTATCGTATGATCTCTTTCATATTTTCATTAAGAGGAAATGGAGCGGTCACATTTTGTATGGAAACGTAGTCCCCTGATTCCTCGCTGGATATTACCCGTAGAACAATGATTTTTTACATCAACAATCTAATAATATATTAGCATGTTCCTATGTTTTCCTTTTTTTCTTTATTGAATTATTAAAGGAGATATTAACCTTCAAAAACATGAAAAATTGGCAACTTTTTTCCGTTGTGTTCAAACCTCTAGAAACCAATTTTAACACAATTATATCAAAATATAAGAACATAGGAACACAGTTATGACATTTCTTAAACATTTTATGAAAAAACATATTTAATCGGTTAAGTTTTGGAGAAGAAATCAGGGGACTACGAAACGTTGTTTTTGAATAATTTTCATAGGTATTTTCGGTCCGAGCTGTAGTTGTTCTTATCGCACTCGACGTCGTCTGGGCAGGTCACGGCGCGACAGCAATAGATTTAGCAAATACCTATTTTTCAATTCCTTCGACCGGCATATTTCCTCTTAAACTTAAAATTGTTGAAAGCGGCCACTAAACATGAAAAGGGCATGGCCTGTCCATGTAACGTTTCATGTGCTCTGCCTACCCCATTTGGGAATACAGGGATAATTCTATGTATGTATGTGTATGTATGTTTCACTTCTTGCGTTTTCAATATTTTTCATCTTAAATGAAAGTTTTTTTAGATTTTTGTTAAAGAAATGTATTTGTACCATCGAACCAACTGATTCCTGACCCACCGTAGAACGTTGTCACAATAAACGTCATAAACATTTCCCTTATCGAGCAATGCAATGTCACTATGACGTTCACTGTGAATAGGTTCTATGGTGGGTCAGTAATCAATTGGTTCGATGGTACGTTCTCATGATTCCGAGCAAAATAAACATGACATTTTCATCTTTAAACGCCCACTTGCTTAACAGTTACACTAAACATAATTATTTAAGCACGACCAATAAAAATCAAACGATGCAAATGACCCTTGCGAAGGTCCTTAAAAAACCGTCGAGTACGAGCAGCGTGTGCGCATAGTAAATACATCTTGAAAAACTGCCTACCGATGACGTACGCCAGGGTTCCGTAGGTAAAGCGTCAAAATTATTTATATACATACATACATATCGTCACGCCTGTATTCCCAAGAGGGTAGGCAGACCACATGAAATCAAAAATCCAGTGCCGCGTTTAGCGATTTCAGGGTAACACTGTTCGCAATTTAGACGTGTATTCAATGACCGATGTGACTGACAGCTGTTATCTATTGGATTAGTATTACACGACCAAGTTACAAACATAGGTAAGTGGCTCAACAATCCCTGTTCGCGATGGTATGTAAGTTATGAGTAATTTAAACAAAACATACTCCAATTTTGTGATTTTTCCTTGAGTTGTTCACAGACCATTTTTTTTTTCAAGTTTCACTATCCTGAGTCAACGGAAAATACAAAACTGTCTAACAGACAAACAAACAACGAATTGTGTGTAAAATTTGCATTTCACTACGGAACCCTAGTAACGGCCATGAGGGAATTACACGAATCGATCAATCTGTCAATGGGATTAATAAAAAAAAACCGATCAAAAGGCAAAAAAACATATGAATCAAGCGCAGTTATGGCAATTAAGTTTTTTGATTCGAATAAACGATTATCCGGTAACGATTAACGATTTCCCGTGCGGTGACGAGCTTAGATAACTCGTATCCAATTCTTCCGTGGATGTCGTGACTTTAGAGCTAATAATAAACCGGCCAAGTGCGAGTCGGACTCGCGCACGTAGGGTTCCGTACCAAAAACTGCAAAAATCAGAATTTTTGTATGGGAGCCCCCCTTAAATACTAATTTTATTATTATTCAATTATTTATTTTTAAAGTAGATATTTAGTTAAACATTCTGTGAGCATTTCAAGTATTTAGCTGTTACAATTATTTAAATAGACCCAAAACAGTAAAAAAAACTACAAAAAAAAAGGTTTTTTGTATGGGAGCCCCCCTTAAATACTAATTTTATTTTATTTTAATTATTTCCTTTTAAAGTAAATATTTAATTAAATATTCTGTGAGAATTTCAAGTATTTACCTGTTACAGTTATTTAAAGAGATCCAAAATAGCAAAAAAAACGTTTTTTGTATGGGAGCCCCCCTTAAATACTAATTTTATTTTATTTTAATTATTTTCTTTTAAAGTAAATATTTAATTAAATATTCTGTGAGCATTTCAAGTATTTACCTGTTACAGTTATTTAAATAGATACAAAATAGCAAAAAAAACACGTTTTCTGTATGGGAGCCCCCCTTAATTATTATAATTATTTTAATTTTAGTATTTGTTGTTATAGCGGCAGCAGAAATACATCATCTGTGAAAATTTCAACTCTCTAGCTCTCACGGTTCGTGAGATACAGCCTGGTGACAGACGGACGGACGGACGGACGGACGGACGGACGGACGGACGGACAGACAGCGAAGCCTCAGTAATAGGGTCCCGTTTTTACCCTTTGGGTACGGAACCCTAAAAATCATGCTAAGGCGGCTATATGAAACGTGAAATGGTGTTAGTTTTGCCTATGTAGCGTGTCGTGCGTTCTGCCTACCCCGATTCATGATCGTGGATCGCGCTCAATTATTATTACGTTCAAACATAGTGATAATGATAATGATTATGTATGAATGAAGAAAATCAAACCAATAACACATCACACAACACGAATTTAGCGAATAAGCTCGCGTACAAAGTTATTTTTACCTCAAAAAGGAAGAAAATCGGAATATTTGTTAAAGAGAGGCTTTACAATTTAGAAAAAATATATGTCAAGTTTTTGGCACCGCTCTTTTTTAGTTTTCATTATTTGGTTATTATTATTAGCTGACTAAAAAGCGACAAACCGGGCATATGGTAGTCTAAAATCTTAAAGTGCTTTTCTTTTGTAATAACTGAAAAATGTCATTATAAAAACAACTACTCGAAGTCTCATAAAAAAGCGTGTCGATACACAAAATCCAAATCGTTTTGTTGGTTTTGATTAAACTGGTTTCAACACAGTAGACACCAAAACGGGTTTCCGTATAACGAAACAATAAATTAACATTCAAATCTTAAAAACAACCAGTAGGCAAACTATAAAACAATCAACAAAACCAATTATCACAACAATTTCGTCACAACAATCGCGATCACGTGTAAAAATAACTTTGCCGCGCGCGCGTGAATTAAATTGAAAAATACAACCTCCAAATGTCACGCTGACAGGTCGGCCATCTCCCAAAATGGCGACGCACTTTTTCTGGGTCAAGGACACACGTTGCACGTTCGAAATTTAGTAAGGCTCAAGCTTTCTCGCGAACAGCCAATGTGGACAGGTTTTTTAACTTGCTGTGTTACGTGATTGTTTGAAATCGCTTAATTTTAGTGTTAAGGGGAATAGAGGAAACGTTACTTGATATAAAAAACAAAACAGATCCCATTTTGCATAACAATAACAACCTATTTGTTTTACTTTAACTAACTAGTATTTTACGCTCTATTCTAAGAACAAGATGACATAACATAGGAAAAAACGCCGTAAGAACTATAAAGTTCTCTAACACTGCAATACTTTAACTTAATTTTATAAAACCTATCGTGCTAATAATATTTTTACAAAAACAACATTATTCAAACTTGCCAAACTTGCATAGATAAATTCAGACGCAAAAACACCGAGCAACGTAAATACCAAATTAGAAAAAAAACGAAACGTCACTTTTGGCGCCAAATCCATTAAACAACACACTTTTTTATACGCAACACACTTAGCACTGGCCAGTAACAAAAACTATAAACTTTTTTACGCGCGATTTATCTATAGATACAACATTATTCATCGGATATAAATAATAAACTAAATTGAACTACTAGGATGTGCGATAATGTCATTTGTTATTGTTAAAGACTCAAGTTCGTTCGGAATCTAATTTGTCAGTGGTTCTTAAAATATTGACATAAACTTTCTCGATAATTTTTGCGTATATTTTGGGACTGAGAATGCTTAAAATTTTCTCAAACTACTACTTAAGCGGTTAGGTTGGGTACTAAAGTAGAGGGGGAGACCTTGACCATTATCAAATTATCACATCTACTACTGTGCAGTGTCGAAGACATTTTTGTTTATACAAGTTTTTCGTAATTTATAGTGACATTGACGTAGCTTGATTGTATAAAACGAATTTCGCCCAAACTCTTAAAAAAAGAAGCTACTAATTTAATTTTTCAATAAGATTAAAGCGTAAGTTATTACTTATTAGCAGGGGTCGGATTTTTCATCGCATGATCTAACTAAGGCAAGGAAACTATGGAGTCGATATTAAAATTAAATTATTATTTAAACCA
>BHDV01068782.1:80397-95100 GCA_005406045.1 Adoxophyes honmai
AATTTCAAGCGTCTAACTTAAGCGGTGTAGATTTTTCATACAACGGGATTTTCCCGCTAATTCCCGTTCCCGTGGGAATTTCGGGCATTCCTTTCTTAGTGCACCTATACGGTACCTAAGCTACGTCCCTTCCAAATTTCAAGTGCCTACGTTTAGCCGTTTAGGCTGTGCGTTAATATGTCAGTCAGTCAGTCAGTCAGTCAGTCAGTTTCTCCTTTTATATATATAGATGTTTAATGTATGTAAAACTCTTAGGGGCGGTTCATACAAAAGATAATAAAACTCTTAGGCCCTGCGCAGACGGCAGACTATCCGCGACGGACTTTTTAGTCTGTGAAAATAGAACCTATGGAATTATATGCAGTAACGCACACGACGCGCAAACAGTCCGGCGCACAATGCATACAATCCACGCAGACTTTGTGTGCGCCGCAGAGTCGATCGCACAAAAAAGTCAGTCGTCTGCGCTGCCCGTTAGAATAGAGGGACTACTCTTTAATTGCGATTTTTTTTTTCACATGAAAGACTAAGGCCTTTCTCACATGGACCTACTCAAAGTGACGGAACTGATTAGTAATTTAATTACAATTATAAACCAGTTAGTGGCACTGGATTTTTGAATTCATGTGCTCTGCCTACCTCTCTTGGGAGTGCAGGCGTGAGGATATGTATGTAACCAGTTAGTAACTGTAATTCGAACACAACGCTACTCAAACGCGATGAAAGTCTGCTTCCCTCAGTGTTGCCAATTTAACGACTTTGTGTCGTGACTTTGGCTCAAGTCTAAAAAAAATGTTTGTCCCTTAAATAATGTAATAAAAACTTAGATACATACATACATACATACCGTCACGCCTCTTTCCCACAGGGGTAGGCAGAGACCACTTTGTTCCACTTGCTACGATCCTGACATACCTCTTTTGCTTCATCCACATTCATTAGTTTCTTCATACATACTCGTCGATTTCGGGTACTCTTGACCTGACCTGTTTCTAAGACATCCGCGATTTGGTCACGGAACGTACGTCTAGGTCTTCCCCTCCCAACACATCCATTCACACTCCCAGCATAGATCTGTTTAGTCAATCTTCTTTCATCCAAAACTAAGATATTGTGCGTTATTGCGCCGATACGTATTTTAATTATAATCTAATCACCTACCAATACATCGCTAGTCGGCTGGTCGCTAACAATTGAGAAAAAGCCATCACTTCTATCGACAACGTCGCTAAAGGGAGCACAAACTCTGAATTCTCTCTGCTTGTCCTCGAATTCTAAAGGCAAGCTTCCTATATCAGCAGTACCTACATACATACATACAATCACGCCTGTGTTCCCCAATGGGATAGGCAGAGCGCACGAAACGTGACATAGACAAAACCATGATTATGACTATATGATTTAGGTTAGCAAAGATGGAAGAGGTAGAATAGTGACAGGTTGCTAGCCTGTCGCCTGAAGTATACCCAAAACTTTCCTTAGTCGCCTCTTACGACATCCACGGAAGAAATGGAGAGGTGGAGAGGAGCAATAATAGTTGAAAAGTTTGAGAATCGCGAGCTGGACACCAACGTCATAGGAACTGACTATGAGGAAGGACGCAGAGTTCACAGGTTATCATTATCAGAACTGATAAAACATTCACCAACGCGTCGCCAGTCAGTTATTTCTGATTTACTGCATTTCTATTAATAATCTAACAAACCATAGCATACCATTACGCCTGTATTCCCAAACGGGGTAGGCAGAGCACACGAAACGCTACATAGACAAAACTATGACTATGTCACTTATAGCCTATTTTTTAGCTTTTGAGTTGGCATTGGCACTATTGGCAGGTATAATAGTGACAAATATACCTTAACCTATTTCTTTAGTCCCCACTTACGACATTCACGGAAGAAATGGAGAGGTGTTATTCTGAATCCGACACCACACAAACAAACAAAAAAGGTTTTATCGCTGACTACACTTCTTCCCGACTACACATCATCGTCCTTTTTAGATGTGTACCAAATTTCAAGTCAATCGGCCTAGCCGTTGAAGAGCTCCCTCCTATGGAGACGGTTCCGAATAGCCCACCGGACACCGGAATACTGTGTGTGGCATCCCCATTATATTCTCAGTTTTTTAAGAGTACCGAAGTGCGGCGTATCGAGTGACGTTGCCACACTACACGTCTCTGCCGCCTTTCCTCGCTACTTCGTACTTGTCTAGTGTATGGCAGACCCATTATATTCTTTTAAAACATTATTTTGCAGATCTACTGAAGATTCGAGTGATGGGACCTGTGGCCAGCGTGAGGGAGTCAGCTCTAATCGACGAATATGGCACGGAACTTGCCAAATTACCATTCAGGTAAAAATCTTTACTATATCGCGATATCATCAGATTCCGATAGACACGATAAGCAGGTACTGTAAGGAGGGAAACTTTAAGAGCTCTTGATTGAGGTACGATGGCCGTAGGAGATCGCATATGATTCTATACTATCAAAATTACTATAAATATTCGAGCCAACTTATTCATAATACATCAATAACGTCTGTGTCGTGGCGTTGGTTAGGAATTAATGCTGATACAATCTTCGAAAACGCTTTGAATGGGTACTCAAAACATCGATTTGCAACCAGCATTAATACAGCCATCTACATGCTTACAGTACCGTGTGGACCCACCGACACAGAACCGACAATAGCTGACAGTAAAAGCTTTAGGTATACCTACCAAATGAGGACTAAATACAACTAAACACGAGATTCCTAAAGACCTATAATGTAGTCAAGTAATTTTGTACATTTTTTACACAATATTTTTCAATTTTTTGCTTCAAATTCGATTGTATATAAAAAAAAACATATTTAACTTTAATAATTTGATGAGTTGGATGAAAAATTTGAACTGTTACCAATAGTGCTGTTCGCATCACTTGTTATTCTGCGTGCATCATCATATAAAAATAAACCTGCCAAGTACGAGTCGGACTCGCGCACGAAGGGTTCCGTACTAAAAACTGCAAAAAATCAGAATTTTTGTATGGGAGCCCCCCTTAAATACTAATTTTATTTTTATTCAATTATTTATTTTTAAATTAGATATTTAATTAAACATTCTGTGAGCATTTCAAGTATTTACCTGTTACGGTTATTTAAATAGATCCAAAATAGCAAAAAAAAACAAGTTTTTTGTATGGGAGCCCCCCTTAATTATTATAATTATTTTAATTTTAGTATTTGTTGTTATAGCGGCAATAGAAATACATAATCTGTGAAAATTTCAACTCTCTAGCTCTCACGGTTCGTGAGATACAGCCTGGTGACAGACAGACGGACGGACGGACGGACGGACGGACAGACAGCGAAGTCTCAGTAATAGGGTCCCGATTTTACCCTTTGGGTACGGAACCCTAAAAACTGCGTTAAACCTCTGAACCTGAACACGACCGTGAGAAAAGAGAAGCCGGTTAAATTATAAAGTTTAACAAGCATGTGCATGTGCAAGGATATCGAAGATTATCAAGCACATACATAGTTATCGCGAAATCGCCGACCAATTATGATTATCATTAGTTAATGATTATTGCATTTTATTGATAGTAACTACCGATTAGTTCTCATCTGTTTAGTGACAGAACATAAAATAATACTTATAAAAGACGAAGTTTCATGTAGTTGATGGGTATTTTTTTGGAAATATAGGTGTCCAATTTAAGTTAAGCTCTCTGTATGCAGGTCGCACATTAAAAAGGGGTTACCTTTACTAGTCAAGTGGTCGCTTACTTTTATATGAAAAATAATTATTATGGTTAGATTAGAATAGCACCTTCCCCTTTCTTCCCGTTGGTGTCGTAAGAGGTCGCTCTGGGAAAGGGTTAGTGTATTGCGGGCGATGGGCTAGCAACCTGTCACTGCAATATCACGTTTAGGGCTAATTTTTCAATCACCAGATAACACTTATCTGTCTGATAAATGTTGGCTGTCACTTTTCTTTTATATGACGCGAAAAAAGGATAGCAACAATTTTAACTGGCAGATAAATTTATCTGGTGATTGAAAAATCGGCCCTTAACCATCTGGTTAACCTGTAATTGCTAAACGTGGCAATGGATTTTTTAATTTATGTGCTTTGCCTACCCCTCTTGAGAATACAGGCGTGAGAATATGCAGCATGTATGTTTACTCGTAATTATTAAACATAACCTAGGGTAGATAGCAACAACGAATTCCACATAGACTAAGTCACGAGCAACAACTAGTTTCACGACATAAATGCAAATGTACCTCTGTCAGTAACCTTTCCACGCTTCAAACGCTAATCTTAAGACCGCTTTAAATTTGACAAGTCGAAAACAATCACGCCTTAAAATTGAAACAAACGGGATTGCGTAACATCATGATCATGACAGTCAAAACCCAAGACCAGGCACGTTTGAAGCCAATCAAACAAATTATTTATCAAAAAATCGTCCCGCCTAGCTACGACAGTTGGGAATTGGTTTATTACACAAAAGCGTTTCACTAAAACGCTTAGGCTCACGATCGCCTTCCCCCATCAAGCCCATGCGGAGAGCGAGCTTAGACAACAGCCCCTCTGATTTAACTAACTGTTTCATGTTCCAGCTATCAGCCAATAGCAGGTGACGGACAAGACATACCCATGGACAGTCCAATAGCAGAGCTGGAAGCAGTGGTACCTATGCCATTGGTGAAAGCTGCTAGAGTATACGCCAAGATCTTAGGGAGAGACATACGAGGTACAGAATACTTTTGGTGACACTTTCAAGGACTTAAGAATAACACATTTCTATTTCTTCTCTGGATGTAGAAAGGCGACTAAGGCAATTCGATTTAATATGCTTTTGGTGAAAGGTTAGCAACCAGCCACTATGGAACCTCTTTCTATGGGTACCAGATTAGGTACAAGTCAACCGTTGAAGAGTTCCCTCCTGCGGAGACGATCCCGACTGGGCCACCAGAATTCTACTACCAGATTATTGTGCAGTCATCCAACTTACACAAGTATACAGTCAAGAACTTGAATTCATGAACCACCATGGAATCCATCCACAGTAAACGTCATAGTGACACCCCATTAACTATCAAGGGAAGTCGTAATGAGTTTTTCTTTGAAAAGGTTCTATGGTGGCTCACGAACTAAAGTTCTTGACCGTACCGTTCAGCTTCATTGATAATTGGGAAGTGGATCAAATTTAACTTCCAAGGCAAAAATAGTCTGCCATGTTCATTTCAAAATTTTCAGGGGAACCTTTTGTACGCCTCTCCGGACCCCTAAACGAGGCTGAAGTCCGAATGGGCAGATCAGCGATCCCTGATGCAAACGACCTGGAACGCGCGGAGGAAGCCAACTCAGCAGCCTATGCGAAGCTGCAGTACAATGACAGTAACGTGCTGCCGTTCAACCGCGCCATGTCACAGGTAATAGGAGGATCTTTGGTGGATCTGTTGTCCACCAATGTTTCGTCTTTTCTACAACCACAGACAAGACTACTAAAAAAGACTATTTATTGTCTGTCAACCTCTTATGCCATCTTCCTTGGGAATGAGGCGTGATGTCGAACGTTCAGTCCCCGCTAACGTTTGTAGTATCTCGCACCTCATGCCAAGAGAAAGTCGCATATGTATGAGGTTGTCGGAGTAGAGTCCGTTAGGGAGATTATTAAATATTGCAGACGTTTTCTTTCTTCCTTTGACCAACAAAAAATTATCCCAGAAGTTTGATGCTGACCTTTTTTCGGTTTCTCAATAATTTTATGAACAAAACGGACGAAACAAAACAATGTACCCATTAAATTTTTAACCTATTCGTCATCCCATCAACTGGTACTGAGTGTAAATCTCTTCTATCGCACACTACCCCATACATCTTTTACACATGTATCCCATGTCTTTTGCAGGTGGTGAACCAGCGAGGCACGATCTTGACAGCTGTTCAGATAGGACTAAGCACCAGACTGTACGGAGCTCCAGGAGACAACTTACAGGTGCGTCTGATTCCATTTCCGATAAACAGTACTTGATACTTGTGAAATCGTTGAAAGCCAAACTTTGGGAGTAGAGACCATTACTAGGGAGGAGGGATCATGACTAATTGAGAAGGGAGATCCCACTAAAATTTCTAAACGGCCCGTCAAAGACTCCAATAGAGAGATCTCTCTCAAGGCAGATGTTATCCCTGGAGACCGAAGTCCAAAGAGAGTATTGGAATTTGGATATATACGTTCAACTTACGAAACTCCGTCACCATCATGTAGAACATGGTCACGTGACTCACGTTACATCGACTTAACCAACTTTTCTTTCGAATCTTCTGTACATTTGTATTAATTGTAAAAACTCCTTATTTCCAGTTGCATTTCGAAGTGAGCAACTACCGCGACCAAGCCGTAAGGTTCACCTTCGAAGCCATCGGCGAACTGCGATTCCTGAGAGGCATCAGTCCAACATCGTGAGTACACCAGCTCCAACATATTACTGTCCAATCCTTTACTCTTGTCATTTGTTGATGACCCGTACTTCTCTCGGTCTTGGCCTGACAGACCAAGGTGGAGTGTGATGTTGTTTTGAGATAAGATGAGAAGACGTGGTAATAGTTGACAAGACCTCGATTCTCGCTTCGCGCATCTTCGGTGGAAAGTATAACTGGGTATGAGAGACGTTGGCAGGGGTGAGGTACTACAGACGGCAGTGAGGACTGCCAGAGTAGCGGGGAATGATAATTCGTGTCGCTGTAACGAGTTAACTCGCCTCCGTCAACGCCTCTCATACCCTGAGAGGGAGTCATCGGACTACGATCTCTATATACACTTTAATCTTTATCTCCACCAGACATCTTACCCATGATCTATTAAAAACGAAGTCGATTTGTCAATTACAGACAAACTATTGGATCTGGACAGACAGCGAACGTCATTGTTAGCGTGGGGATCACCACATCAGCCCAGCCAGGTGCCAGAGACCTCATCACCTTCACAGCTTATGGTATGAATACTTTCGATCCCAGGATTCGATAGGTAGAAATGGTACTGCCTTGTGGCGTAAGAAACAGGGCGTAAATTTATTACAAGTGGCTACGAAAAACGTTTCGTATGCCCTGCCTTAAACCTAGATGAGATAGGAATCGAAGACAATCAATCAAAAAACCACTTTTCATTTACTTAAAATAAACTCAAGCCAGTTAAAAATCCGGAAAATATCTGTACTTTCGACTTTTCGAGGTATTAAAATCTTCGCTGGAAACCAAACCGTACGATGCAATTTTTTTTAAAGCATTCAAATTTTACTTTCGATTTTCAATCCGTGATGTAATGTCGAGTTTTACAACACTATAGTACAAGCATGTTGCCCCACCAAATGCGAAATTTGATAACATTTGCTTGAGAAAATGGTTGCGAAACAAACTATTAAAACTTGATATCAAATGTAATACGAGATGAAAAATGTTGTTCATCGAATTCATGTTCAGACACAGCATTTGATATATTGATTCCCGTATTCCCAAATAGAATGAGCAGAGCACACGAAATGGTACATAGACAAAACCAGTCGTTTCAAGGTTGATAGCCAATTTTATCACAATTTTTGGTTAAAATATAAACAAAAATGACATATTGATTAGTAAGATCTTTGTAACTGTTGAAATCGATTGTGCTCTTAATTTTGACTCGGCAAAATCATGTTGTTTCTTTAAACATCCTTTCATTCCACATAACTCACTACAAAAGTCACAACCTCACCAGCTTTGTCGACTTCCATCAGTTCTATCTGATGTAGCAAATGTGCCACAAATCTACCCAAGACACTAACTCCCCTTCGTCTCCCAGGTTTGGACCAAGTCAGCATCTCAGCATACGTCTACGTGGTCAACTCGGTTGACAGGAACGACGTGTGGGCTCCGGAACTCAGGCACAACTTCCAGGGCATGTGCATCGGGAAGCTGGGCAGCGACTGCGCTGAGCACGCCTGGTCTGCCACCATCTTTGCACGGGACGGTTCCACAGGTACGTCAGGAGCTAAAGGGTCCAACAAAACGCCGCCACCGGCATATTTTCCTGTAGTTTTCATACATTTCATATGGACTCCTCGCCGGTTGACACCGGTGACCGCCACACACCGGCCACTAAACAGCTGTCTGAACTAAAGAAGTGGCTGTCGCGTGCTTCAACTACTTTCATAGCTGCATCTAGCTTCTCGTGGCGGCGTTTGTGGCTGTGGCCGGTGGTCCGTGTGCAGCGACACTAAAGTCATGAGCTCGAGCCGTTCTCATCTTGCAATGTTTCTGCCTCAAGCAACCCTTGAAGATGCTTAGAATAGTATTTCACTGGAGAATCAAATGAAGATGGAATCATCCAAACCCATCCTTATTTACATTTGCAATAAGTGATCTAGGCATGCATCTCAAGTTTTTGCCTTGACAAAAGCATAGCTAAACCTCATGCGGCTAATAGAAACAAGAAATAAGTCTGGACTGGCTTCTGGATAATCATGTTTTTAAGCAGGAGACGCTAAATTACAAGTCTCCGGTGGATCCTAACTATCTTTCCGATTACATCTACGAACTAAAACAAACAGACTACCGCTAACATGTGTGTCTATCTTCCAGGACTTCTCCGCCTAACATCATCACCTATTGGCATCATGTACGATAGCAACTTCATTGCCGGCACCAGGGACGAGGTCATGGCGACTTACAGAGCGACATGCTGCGCTCCGCGGCTCTCTGTCACCGCTGTGGACGCCAATGGGAACGTCAATAGTTACATGATTGACATTAGCGGTAAGTGTTGACCACAACAGAGAATCGTACACGATTAGGTCTCCCTCAATCAATAGTGAACACGTGGTCGATCATCATAGAAGAAAGTACAGTATGTTAAGTCCACTAAGATGCGTTTAGCCTTTTGCCTGATTAGAACAGGTTCCTTTTTTTTGGAGATAAAACGCAGGGTGCTACTGTGGCAAAAGTCACATCACACATGAGGAAACTATGCTACGTGCATCTAAAAAAATCCTAATCGAAGTATTAAAAAGTAGATCGAAGTAGCTGTAATTCAAAGACAGATTTGGACGCGTTGGAGTTTATAAGGTCATATTTCTATAACTGCCAGATTTACCGCTATGGCAAGTAGATTATGAGAGAATCTAACCCATTTTCTGTAGAGAAGCGGGCATAGATTGAACTAGACCTCCAATGTAAACATAACCTTATTTTCAACAGATACTCGGAATTAAAACCGTAAGTATAACCATGGGGTGTTCGCATCAGAAGATCATTTCCAATCATTGTTGCGATTCCCAAACACACTAGATTTACTAAGGACAGTACGCTACATTTGTAAAATCTATCGTCGAAATTCTTCCGACCTTGAATTTTATCTCAATTTCCAAAGTATTACGTATCAATCTGTAAA
The DNA here is from genome assembly GCA_005406045.1 of Adoxophyes honmai. Classification (NCBI taxonomy): domain Eukaryota; kingdom Metazoa; phylum Arthropoda; class Insecta; order Lepidoptera; family Tortricidae; genus Adoxophyes; species Adoxophyes honmai. The sequence goes on from BHDV01068782.1 coordinate 89,825, forward strand.
CTATTATGCTGGGTAAAACAGACGAAAAGCGAAAGATCAGAAGACGTACGTTTTGTCAGGCCTCAAGACCGCGGAAGAGTTGTTCAGATTCGCAATGATCAAATCAAGGCCGTATTCCACCATCATGACAATTGTCACTTCTACTTCCTTGGATAGCCCTTATAAAAATACGCACGTTTACTAAAAAAATGTACAATTGTTTACGTTTCACACGAATGTTCGCTGCACAAATGGTTCTGCGTGGAACCGCAGTGTTCAGTAACCTGACACAGTTTCGACCTCTTGACAAGAATTACCGACGAATTTACAATTATATCGGCTAAAACAACTGCTTCTTGTTCCACAATATATCCATCATAATTATCAAGTTTGCGAACTAAGGCTCAGGGAAATGACTGCCAACTGCCAACCTTCAGAGAGGAAGTAACACTATAAAAGTCTACGAAATCTGTTTCTTTCAAACCACCATTTTCTTTTCAAACTGCATCCATTCCACTAACTCAACTTGTACAACTTATCATCCATCCTTGTCTTTCCCAGGTTATCTGAACGGCGCATCGATAGCAGCCATAACTCTGGGGGTGTTCCTCGCTATAGCCATCATAGCTCTCATCATATTCCTCATCTACTGGTGTGTAAGGAGACGGAAGGAGTCACGGGAACTTCCTTACACGACATCTACTAGAAATATGAATTAGGTTAAGCGTAGTTAAGGCAAAGGCGTTGTCAAAGTGTGGATCCTTACCTAGGGAATTGCTGATTGTTTTTGTGCACCTTTTGTAACTTCCAGTGATGGGCCTAATGTAATCGAATTACGATTGACGATTAAGATTAACCTTTTTAATTGAATCAACGATAAAAATTACGATTAATTAATCATAGTCGTAAGAGCTTTGATTAATTATGTCACGATTAAATAAATTGCCGATTAATTACTGGCAACTAAATTTGTTCATAGGCCAATTTTTTACCACAATAAAACCGAATGCTTATTTAACTTTTTTTCTATTAAAATTTATTTTCATAGACATTTGTCTAGTCTATTAATATACACGAAAATAACGTTTTTTTGTATTTTTGTCCGTGTTTTAACGGGGCTGACATATTCATGAACTGAATGCCCCGAAATGAATAAAAAAAAACTTAACGGTCACATTATGGTTGCCACGGAAAGCAATTTCATAAGTAAGGAGCCAATATTGAGCCATGTATGTATGGTATAAGAACTTGAATGACAAAATCCGTGTTTTTAGGACACTGCTCAATTTGTAAGAGTATTACAATTTAAAAAAATTCTTTAAGATCAAGTTGTGTAAGCTGTAAGTAGTGTCCGACCGAAGGTACAATTTTGGCCGAAGCCGAAGCCGAAGCCGATTGATTAATCGGTTTTCATCGGCCGAAGCCGAAGGTTTGTTGACCCCATGTTGACCCTAAGAAATACGAGAATTTGCTAATAGTAAAAAAACGGTAGTAAATTATGCGCAGTTTTCGCTTCTAAATCAAATGTGACCATCTTGTTATGTTATTTGCTGTCAGTAATTTATATATGTAATTAACTGCAAGTAATTCGATCGGGCCGACGAAACGCTGCTCTGGTTAGCGCTGCGCACTAACCCTCTCGTTCTGGCATCGTTCGTTCAATTTCAAATCACAACTTGCTAACCTTCGGCTTCGGCCAAAGCTTCAGCCAAATTTTGGCAGAAGCGGAAGGTTTGGCCGAAGGTGTTTTTTTTGGCCGAGGGTGGCCGAAGCCGAAGCTTCGGTCGGACACTAGCTGTAAGTACTTAAAATTCATACAAAGTTTTCTAAAGCATTTTTGTACTTAAATGAAGTTAGATTAGATAATAAGTCGTGACAGACAACTGATGTGATGACAAAACTTAAGAGTGTCATTTCTATATAAGTTACCTTTAACATTGAAAATTAGTTTAGAATATTTAAGTTAAAATTTAAATTAAGCTATACTAAACATCACAATACGAATTAAATATTGTCAAAAAAAAAATTATAATGCCTACATCAGAAGAAAGAAGTTGAGGTGAGAAGAGGTGACTTTGAAACTTGAATTAGTCATTTTGTGTGCTCTGCCTATGTATTGACGTACATCACAAAAAAAAAGGATTATTGAGATATTCATGTCTTTATTTCTTAATAAGAAATACCTACACTAAGATTTTTAATTGATGATCAAGAGATCCCAATAATAAACAGCCTAAATTGACTTCAACAGGCTAGGTGGTTTCTCAGCTCAATAAAATACAGTTAGAGATTATAATAAGTCCAATGACCACTGGACCAATTGATAAAAAGTTTGGTATGTCAAGTGTCATCGCAATGGCGGGAATTCTTAACCATAGACAATTTATTTTACTTCTAAGCATGTGGCTTATAAAGTTGTCTTTTGAAACAAAATTTAAGTTAATCAAAAGTTTTTGTTAAACATGAAGTTTCAAAAGCCCAACCAGAAAAATTAATAAGGATTAAAAATCATTGTGTATCAAACACTAGAAAACCATACTATTGTAACAATTATTAAAAAATAAAATAAAGATAATTAAATTAGCATACCAAATAGATTCTTCAGAAATGGAGCAGGTGAAATGAAGCAAATTATTTCAATCAGTTTCTTAGTTTGAAATCAATGTAACTAACTGAGCGAAAAATCAAAGATATGGCCTGCGCAAATCTAGAACTAATAAAGTTGTAATTTGGTGTCAGAGATCATTTGAAAGCAAGTTATAGGAATGATTTTAAGGAATTCCTACGGAGTTCTATTATGAAAGAGAAGGCACTAGCAAACTAGTGAAACATTATTTAACGCAAGATTAAAAGAAACATTCCAAGTAATGGTTTAAAAATTATTTAACATATTTTCTCAAATACGGGTTATACAAAATGTTGTATTTTGTATCTATAAATATACAATGTATTTAAATACGTAGTTAAGTGTTACTAATTGTCGAGCCATACTATTTGTAAAATTATAATTGCAAATAAATATATTTTAATATGTTTCGCATTTTGTTCTCTTTACCTATTTAATTCCACTGCTAAGTGCAATAATATTTGCTACCATTAACATAAAGGATAGGGTTCCAGACCACTGTTTGTTTTTTTACACAACAACGAAAAGAAAGAAGCAAGTATTTTGCTGAAGGTAAGCTAACATAAGGGGAGGCCTTTGCCCAGCAGAGCTAGAAAAAAAAAACTGACATCACCAAAAATTGACAACTAGAAATGTCAAATTCACAAACACCTAAGAGTGTTTTCAGACCAATTGATCTATTATCTAAGGCAGCCATTCTCAAAGTGTGTTCCGCGGAACCCCAGGGTTCCGTGATGTCCCTGATGGGGTTTCCCAAGAATTTAGAAAAAAAACAAAACACCATTCTCTAATCGAAAGTTTTGATGCGGCGAATACATGGACGGGCGGGTGGATAAACAATACTTTTAAAAACTACTGTTTTTTTGTAGGGTTCCGTCAAGTGTTTCGCTTTCCAAAAGGGTTCCGTCATTAAAAAAGTTTGAGAAACGCTGATCTAAGGATAGCATCGGTCAACGTCAATTGCTTTAATTGATCAACAGATACCTGTCAACTAACCAATCCATAATCGACACTGATCAATTAACACTGGGTATATTCCATTCTACCATCGGTCCATGCCGTCAATCAACTGACCTGATAGAAAATATCTATTTACATTGACAACTCCATTCTACAATTACGTAGGCTAAGATAACTGATGCTCCACAACAGCAGTTGTCATTTTTATAAGGACAACTATCCACATATGTCACAGACGTGGTGAGAGGGGCTTGGTTTTGGAGACGAATCCGAAGTCAATGTTACTACGAATGATTTGAATTTCTATCATTAGACTGGCAACCACTGGTGAAAACATGTTTTAAACACTTGTGTCAATAAATATGGCATGTTAGTCATGGTAATATTACCATTATTAATTCTACATTCTTTTGAACTTTATGTTTTGCTCAGTGATTATACAATTGAGATATAAGTAAGCCAAAAATCTAACTTTTGAGTCTAGCCGTTTTTACTCAATGTGTGTTTATCAAAAATTAAATAATTTTGTACAACTTTGAGGGTATAATTAATTTAAAAAAAAACTGCTGCTTTTTTAACGTTGAATTCAAATCAACACCGCCAAAGCCTTTGTTAAGTTAATATGCGTTTGATAATCGGTGGCTACCATATTGAAACTTCATAGCTTTTATTGTCAACAGAAAAAATACTTACTAAAGTAACAACATCAATAAACTTTTGTATCTCATTCAGCTTGGTCCGAAACAATAAATCAAATTCCGGCACGAAGCCACTCTCAAACGGCGCGTTTTTGTAAGATTTATACAAGAAAGACATGAGCCCGGGTGTTGATAAAGAAAGTTTTGATTTTGTTTAGATTTAAATTGGTTTATAGATCTTCAAACAGTGTGGGTGCCTCAAAACCTCGAAAACACAAACTTGAGGCAGTTTACTAGCTCAATAAAACCGAATTTAGGCCAACAGCGCGTTAAATGACAGTTAACCAGACGAATATTCACGAGTACTGATTATGAAGTTTTATAATGCCAAGGTCGTTCTTGTGTTATTTCTCGGGATAAAAATAAATAGTGGCACTCACCTTGTCCCCCCAGCAGGGCTTGGTTTCGGGAAACGGGCAACAACACTGCGTTTTGCGTCAAATCTTCGATAGACAGGCCAGTCACTGCCGTCGAAAGCAAAGGATTTTTCACTATACCCCGGCTCATGTGATCACCGAAACTTTTGTCAGACATTGTGTCACTAAACAATTAATCGGTTGAAACAGTTATTCTCGTAAATTTACACATTTGGAGGTCGCAAAATGCAAATATGATTAAGTGAAATTACGTGTCACTTGTATATTTTGACATATTTGTGACATTTTTGTCTTTCCGAAAATTTCGATGTTTCAAAACGAACATAATAAACAATTTTATAACTTTTTTCTCTGACAATGACATTGTAGCCTTATAAAAACAACAACTTGAATATGCTTCAAATTGAAAAGAATCAATTTAAATAACACGCATAGAGTTAAACCAGCGAGTCGCTGCAGAAGCATTTTTTCAGAATTCTATACATGGCAACAATTTTATCTGTCAAACTAATTGCCAATCACGGTTTTTACATAACCTAAAAATATCGCAACAGTGACTTGTTACGGAAGTATTATCGTGTTATAATGGCTAAACCGATCAGAAGCAGTGAAGGAAGCATGTTATTTTCTATGATC
>BHDV01068782.1:110235-123499 GCA_005406045.1 Adoxophyes honmai
GAATCGAAATTCGATCATGCCATCAATTCTAACTGACATGCCAATCCACTCGCACACACGGTCAATTCTAACTGATCCAATCGATTGCGTCATGCCGATTGGACGATAGAATGGATCGTGTATGGCTACCATAACGGGTGGCCATCTAGTTGCATACAAACTATTGTCAGATTATAACATTTTAAGCCCAAAGTTAACTAATAATATTTTTTGACATATTTCTAAAATTGGAATAAAAACTTTCACGTCATTTTCGAGTCTACCAGCGCTTCGGAAAGACCATCATTGCCAAGAAGAATCCACCGAAAGAAACTTGGCAGAAAGTATTATTTTCGAAATAATGTACTTTTTTTTACAAAATTATATCTTTACAAAAAATAATAATTTGACAGTCTAATTGCTCAATTTAAGACGAGTTATCCTCATTAGGGTTCCTTACCCAAAGGGTGAAAACGGGGCCCTATTACTGAGACTTCGCTGTTTGTCTGTCTGTCTGTCCGCCTGTCACCAGGCTGTATCTCACGAAATGTAACAGTTAGAGAGTTGAAATTTTCACAGATGATGTATTTCTGTTGCCGCTATAACAACAAATACTAAAACCAGAACAACAAATAAAATGGCCAAGTGCGAGTCGGGCTCGCACACGAAGGGTTCCGTGCCAAAAACAGCTCAAAATTTCAACTCTAGCTGTCACGGTTCGTGAGATACAGCCTGGTGACAGACGGACAGACAGACAGCAAAGTCTCAGCAATAGGGTCCCGTTTTTACCATTTAGGTACGGAACCCTAAAAATAAGGGTGCTCCCACAAAAAAACGTGATTTTTGTTGTTTTTGGTACGATACCCTTCGTGCGCGAGTCCGACTTCCACTTATGCATGATTTCCACCAAACGGCCGGAATCGGAAATAATTTTTTGGTCTTTAAACGATACTGAACCTTACGTTCACTGTGTTTAAGTTTACATTACCTTATTTTTGTATTCCGTGGTCGCGGGTGACGTACGTCACCTAGCTTTTGTACGCTGCTAGGTAATGTAGACTTAAATACAGTGACCGTAAGGCTCAGTATCGTTTAAAATCATAAAATTCTTTCCGATTCCAGCCATTTGGTGGAAATCATGCATTAGCCGGTATTCCAAAAATGTGCCGCGAATACAGAAACCGTGAATACGGAATGGTAATTTGTATGGGATTATAGGGGATACGTTCCTAGGTGATGAAAAATAACACGTCGTTCCATAGACGGATCAATATTACGGATTAAATGTCACGTTCACAGTACTTGTTGAAGGCTCTTCTTCAATGGGCTGTGAATTTAACACTTTTTCCAAGTCTCTTTCAGTCAAATCTTCACTTTGCGAATCAAACATTCCTGAATGCCATTTATCTTGTTCTATGAGTTCGAACCCATGTCATCCTATGTTTGCAGTCAAAGTTTGAATTTGCGCAGATTATTAGTCTAATAAGGTTAGGAAATCACCTCGGAATTCGAGATACCCAGCTGGAAGTTTTGTAAATATTTGCATATTGAGGCCCTAAAAGTTGTCACAAAACCTACATATTCTAGGGTGTGAGCGACTATTAAATTTCAAGGTCAAAAGCCACAAAAATCAGTTTTTTGTGCTTCTTTTGTAAATATCTCATTTCCTATGGGTTTTTGCTCTTTGTGTTCTTTATCGATATTGTAGAATACAAAATTCTCTACAAGTTTTGTATTTTATTTTTTTTGTACGGTGAACCGATTTCGAGATAGAGGGCGGAGAGCGCGCGGTCATAACATCACTTTAGGTCGGCCAGTCTCCGATCGGAAACGCGCCATTATACAGGGTGACACAGAAGACGTAATACAAAACCATTTATTTATAGAAGTTACCTTAATACTTAAAGATCCCACCATGTCCCGTATTGTTTAACTAATTGGAAGTATCGTTTTTCATTTTTTTAATTAGTCCTGTTATTTTCTGCTCCTCATGGTTACCCTAACACAACTTGTTAAGTGTAAAAAGTTTGAAATCAGTTTCATAGTGAATACTCTTTTATCTTTGCCGGTAATTGATGAATAAAACACATTCTGACACGGTGACGTTACTTGTCATAACAAACATCTCGAATTGATTTCTAGTTTTTATGAGTTTCTCTCCCAAAAATGTATCGAATTGAATAAGTTCAAGTTTAGTGTTATGTTACGATGTCTTTTGCCTATCCGTACACCCATATTAAGCTGTTGGACATGGTGGCACTTTATTTTAGGTCATCGATCACGGTGCAAACACAAACCCTGTTTCGCCTAAGATACCCCGAGTCTCCAACTCCAACCCGGCTGTTATAAACTCTACAGTCCAAAATTTGAGGAGTTTTGGTCAATTTAGAGTTCCAGTACATACTCAAAGTAGAGAAAACTACGATATTCAGACGCTATCAGAACGAGAGCACTCAGGTATTTGCAACGTTACCCAGAAGCCAGCACTAGAAAAGCGGCATCACGATTTGGGACAACTCTATTTGGCGTCTGCTAAACACCGAAGGATTTCATCACTTTTATTTCTAAAGGGTGGACGACATCGTTTTAGCAGATACCCCAGAAGGGTGCAATTTTGCCAGTGGTTGCTATCAAACCTACACCAGAATATTTTGTGGACAGATGAAGCCACTTTTAGCAGGCTAGGTTTGTTAAAATAAATATCCACAACGAGCATTGGTAGTCCGACGTAAATCCTCATCTGCTGAGATTATTTTCAAACTCGCTTTTCGTTAAATGTTTGGGCGGGAATCCTCAACGATTGTGTCATAGAGCCATATTTTATTACTTACCCTAAACTGAACCAAGTACAAAGACCTGCTAAGAAATGTACTACCAACTCTACTGCAAGAAATTCCACATCATAACATAGAAAACATGTATTTTCAACAAAACGGGGCTCCAGCTCACTTTTCTTTGCGGGTTCGTGTCTATCTCTGAACCAACAGTTTCCTGACCGCTGGATTGGACGCGGTGGTCCAGTCGCGTGGCCGCCCCGTAGCGTAGTTTTTTGTGAAGTGACATCAAAAGGCGTATAAATTTACCAACGAGGATACAACACCATCATGCAAGAACTCCGTGAAAAAATAATACAATCTTTAGATGCCGTCGTAGAAAACGAGTTTGTACTCGGTAGACTGAAGTCGAATCTAAGACGACGTGCAGACTTGTGGTGCCGAGAGGGTGGTGATCATATCGAGCACCTGTTTACGTACATTTAAGAACTTTACACAATTTTATTATGTAGTTTAAAAATAAAATTTAAAAACAACTCAACTTGGCTTATTATTCGAATGAATGCATTATTAGAACTTGCTGAAAGCACCTAGTATCGCAATTATTATTACCTGACACTGAGTGCCGAGATAAAATTATTTTACAAGTTGATATGACAGCTAATCACTTGCTGTAGGGTGTCCATAATTCAAGATTTAAATTTTTACTTTTGTTAGAAATTTAATAAAAGTTAAGCAAGGCCAATCTTAATAATTCACTAATCGCATTACATTATTTTTCAACAACTGAGTCGGATAAGCTGGTTTTGTATCACGTCTTCTGTGTCACCCTGTATACTTGATAAACTATCGATAGATCAATGACTATAAATATTTGATTAATTAAATCAATGTGACTTTGGGTTGGCTGCTGACTGTCTTCGTTTTTGGCGTAAATTAGAAGATGTGTCCCTCTACGCTGGATTTTTGCAATTTTTTTCTATGTACCAGACCAGCTGGTTTTCGATTTTTGACGTAAAATGAGGTGACCCACTAAGTTGAATATTTTTTGTAAAGGAGGTATGTCGATTTCAACAGTAGTTTGGTTGGGCTCTAGTGCTTTCTAATCAGGGTCACCAGGTACTCCAGATCTTCAATTATCCCAGTTTTTATATTTTTCCCTTTATGTAGTCATTAATCCCTAATTCTGTACCAAATTTCAGCTTTGTGAGTTTATGGGAAGTAGGTACTAGTTCTATTTTGATGATCATGAGTGAGTGAGTGAGTGTCGAAAATGCGAAACTTTGCTTTCGTTTAACTTCGGAACTAAATAACCTGCTGACTTCAAATTTTGGATTTTAAGTATTTAATTATAGCTTACTAGATGAGAAAAATTTCAGCGTTCTGGTCTTATCCAGAAGTGCTCAAATAGGTGCCTGAAAACGCGGCGAAATGGATCCTGTAAAGGATGGTACGGCAGTGCTTGCTTCGCGCTCGACTTGGGGGGGCACGGCCGTGCCCCCGACCATCAACTTCTGCAGCATTTTGAAGTTTTACAATATCTGTGTCGTTTTGGCCATCGAAGTACCCAAGGCCTTAACCCATTGAGTGCCAAAGATAAGCATCTAAATAAATTCGGTGGCCACCATACAAATGGTCTTGTACGCATTATTACGTAGCTGGCATCAACTATACATAATATCACATGGATGCCAATCTACGCAATACTACGTATCCGTAATATTGCGTAGATTGGCACCAACTACGAGATGCCATTTAGAAGATGCCGTTCTACGTAATATTGCGTATACGTAATATTGCGTTGGTAGGCGCCACATAATAATATCTTCCTTGCTGCTTGCTCCTGCAGTGCTAAATGTTAACTTTCTTGCCCCCTGTGTTATCCATTTCACAAACAATACGTATTATTATGTCACTTTGGTATTGCACCACCCACGGAGTGAGATTGACGCAAAAATAGGTTATTTTTCGCGATGCCGCACGATTTCGTGAAATATTTTATGGACTCACCACCTGAGCAACCACAAGAAAGCAAAGAAAACACACGTTTTTTATTTTTTTTCGTAAGGGATAATAATTATTTTTGCTAGCCATATTAAATTCATTGGTTTTAAGTGAATATGTCTCATTAGAAAATCGCCATTTTTTTGCTAAAGTCGTCTAAGAGAATCTGTGATTTGAGAGACTTAAAAATAATAAAGTAACTTTTTTTCTATGTGATATTTTAGAGGCCAAAGAACATAATAATGTCCAACGCAAGGTGCCAAATAACACAAATTGCTATATAAAACGTGTAGAACTTCTACGTAAAATTTCGTAGTTGGCCTCAGCCATTATAAACTACCTACGTAATATTGCGTATTGGCACTCAATGGGTTAAGTGATGCTGTGACCGCGCGCTCTCCGACCTATATCTCGAAAACGGTTCACCGTATAAAAAAAATTTAGACGCAAAATTTGTAGAGAATTTTGTATTCTACAATATTGATAAGAAACACAAATAGCAAAAACCCATAGGAAATGAGATATTTACAAAAGAAGCACAAAAAACCGATTTTTGTGACTTTTGACCTTGAAATTTAATAGTCGCTCACACCCTAGAATATGTAGGTTTTGAGACAACTTTTAGGGCCTCAATATGCACGTATTTACAGAACTTCCAGCCGGGTATCTCGAAATTCCGAGATTCTTACCTTAATTAACCTTACTTTATTAGGCTATATTTGTCATTTTCAGCAATAAATCCGCGAATAACGAAATTTTTGCCGCGAATACAGGAATTAGGTCACAATTTTTTGATCCGCGAATAGTGAAAACGCGAATGAAGGAAGCGCGAATAAGGAGCTTTTACTGTACTATTTAAGTATTTAACGGTCTGTTTGCTTGTGGCAGGGCGCGCGGGCGGCGAGGGCGTGGCCACGACGCTGCTGGGCCGCGCCGCCGAGAGCAGCGTGCTTAAAGATCTCGCGCATCTGCTGAGAGAGGCGGGACAGAAGGTAACCCCTAAGGCCCACTGAAACAAGCCCTGCGCAGACGACAGACTATACGCGACGGACGTTTTAGTCTCTGAAAATAGAACCTATGGAATTATATGCAGCAAAAAGTTCGGCGCACAATGCATACAGTCTACGATGACTTTTTGTGCGCCGCAGACTTGGTCGCACAAAAACTCTATCGTCTGCGCTGCCCCTAAGGCTAAGCGCGCACTACGACTTTTTGTCGCGCGACAATTTTGTCGCAGAAATGCAACGTAAGGGTTTATATGTCATCGCGCGCATTATGATGAAAAAATCAGTATGGACAGCGCTATTTTAAAATCGTGTCGCACGACAAAAAGTCGTAGTGCGCGCTTAGCCTTAATGTGACGATCCTTTTATGAATTTATTTTTAGACATCAAACGCAATGTCATTTTCGGAGGTAAATAATAACATGTATCTATTCTCAATTTTCAGGTACCTTCATTCTTACTGGATATGATTGGAGAGCCAGATGTGCCCGAGCTGGACGGACAAGGGTGTTCATACTGCGGCGGGCTGGGACATCGGATCACAGGTACGTCTATACACCTTGTATACAGCGTGACAGACTGCATTGTGATAATTCTCAGGGGTATACAGGGTGCCCGCAATTAACCGTAAATATTTTAACCAGTGCTCTGAATACCCCTGTAAAATAATTCCTGAAAATTTTCATTATCGGCCTTGTGGGAGACAAATGCTTCATCGCTTTTCGAGTCATTGCGCCATGTGTTTTGTCTACCTTCCGTCCCGTACGCAAGTCCCGTTAGCCGACGCCGGCGTGTACGCACCTGCAATCGTTCGACACTGCTATGTTACGTGGTCGATTATGAGCCGGAGTTCAAAAGACTGGGCAATATTTTCTGATTTTCATATTTTTTTACATGATAATTCCGGGAAAACTTCACAGGGGTTTTCAGGCCCGAAGAGTTTTACTTACGCCAGTGGACGTCTTATGATGATGATGACGTTTGATTTAACAATCTATTTCTCTTTCAGAATGTCCAAAACTCGAGGCGGTACAGAACAAGCAAGCTTCAAACATCGGTCGGAGGGATTATCTGGCCAACACGGCCGCGGATTACTAGATATCTCCTTCTCCTTATTCATACTAGTTAAGTTAATGTGATATAATGTAATTGTAAAAAATAAATATGTGTAAGTTAGCACTTTTAGTATTATTGACACTTCGTTAACTTTACCAAGCGGCCATTTTTGGTGCTGTTTTGGGTCTATCCCTATTGGTTACATTATTAATTCCATTGATGGAACTGATTACTTTTTTTTAAGTAGTGGCATTAATAAATAATGTATGTTTAATTTAATACCTTATGTGGAAGGAAAGCTTGCCGTGCTTGTCATTGTGAACCAGGCTATTCACAAAATTGTCAACAAAAATCAGAACAGCGTTTAGATTGTCTTAAACGCTTTACCAGACCAATCAATCGATGGAATAGTCTGACGTCGATCGATAGTTTCTACCAGATCAATCGATCGATCGTCGATCGTCAGGATGGATCGATGGTAAAATGAAATAGTACGTTAATCGATCAGCGTCCACCAGTGACACCGACCGATTGGTTACTAGACCGATATCTGTCGATCAATAAAAGCTAGCAGACGAGTCAATCGACGGTGATCGATGCCGTCGATCGACGATCGATCGATTAATCTCTTTACACCTTTGGAAACAAACTACATTCTTATTAAAAAAAACTACTGGGTGTGAAATAAAATCAAAATGTAGCACGAAAGATATTTATTTTACAGATTTAAAAAACGGGATTTAGCTAAGGCAATCTTACAAATTCATTACCATTATCAAATGTCACTGTACAACATTCATACCAACACAGGCGGCAGGCTGCCTTACAGTAACGATGCCTGCCTGTCAGTCTGTCAACTACGCTGGCATCATTTCTATTTCAGTAAAATTCTGATCACACCATAGAGAAACAATGATAGCCACCGAGTCCCGCAAACCGTTAGTGATTCAATTGCAAACTGTCACAGAAACTACAGAGCCAGTAACCATAGAGGAAAAAGCCACTGCGTTACGCGCGATCTTGGGCCGGCCAATAAGTACAGCGATCGCCGCGATGGTTTGGCGGAATCGTCTTCGAACGAATCCAATGACATTGACTCTCTAGTGGTTTTTTCCTCTATGGGCATGTCCAAAAAACCTCTGCGTTCCGTTTACTAAGGAAACATCCATAAATTACGTCACACGTTAAGGGGTAGGGAGGGGGTAGGCGAAGTGTGGACAGGAACAAAATTTTTGTGACGTCACATTTTCAAATCTATTAAAATACCAATTTTGCGCTATTAAAATACTCAAACGTTTGCAACTATCCATATACTAGACAAAAAATGGATGTAAATTGTAAACTAATTTCGGAATGAAATTGCAAAATATGTGGCACTAGGGAGGGGAAAAAAATCACGAAATTTCTGTCAGTAATTTATGGATAGCCCCTTCACATGACACTTTTTAAATAATGGCAATACTTAAGCTCAAAACGCGCATAGATTATAGACCACTGGTTTGACTATCTCATCTCAACCTATAGTTGACAGACTGATTAGGCTGTGCTATAACAAAACCTCACTATATTGCTTCAGTCGATCTTCCAAATGGTACATTTATTTATCAATAACGCTATAGTATGCTATACTAAAAACTTTATTAAAAAAAAACAAAACCGATTACCGAACTCGGGTAAAACAGAAATATACATTTTGCGTACCACCTCGATTTACAAGATACACAAAACTCGAGGCATTTACCGATTTCTTCTGAATCCAGAAATTTTACAAGATTTTTTTTGCTAAAAGAAACTTGGCATCAACTTTTAACCGTCCTAATGACTTTCCGTAACTGGTTACGAAACAAACTGTATTACGAAACTATTTCGTAATTCGAAAAAAAAATACACTTAATAAAATGTTAATAAAAATCCACGTAATTTTTAAATTTTATGCACAGTCGACGATCAAACGATCCCTGCAGTTTCACATTTTATTATAAACCATATAAGATAAAAGACAAAAGTTACTTTTATTTAAGTGATACATTTCCATTCAATAGACATTTCAATAGGCATTTGCTGCACATAATTAACGATTCCGAAACACAATTCAAAGGAACATAACCTAACAAACATTCACTTAATATTTTCGAAACCACAGCAGAGTTGGTACAACACAAAAAGTCTACTGCCAATAATGCTCAAGTTTCATCAGTTACCAACTCGACATAACCAGTTACAAAACCGCAGAGGACTCAGTCGAAACCGGCGAAAAAAGCGACTTACGTGACAAAATCGTATCCTAAATACTTCTTATTTTTCCGTCTCACCCGCGGCGTGCCTTTTTTGTCATCGTATTCATCGCCATCCTGCTCGTACACGATATTATTCTCGATGACCCAGTCTTCTCCTATATCGCTCTTAATCTGCTTGACTTGTTCCCTCATGCTAGAGCTTAAGCGCTTCTTCTTTTTCTTGCTAGATTCTCCGGCCTCCTTGCGCTTTCGTGGCCTCTCTTCTAACACCAAGTGTTCGTATTCTTCTACTATGTAGTTGTCGGGTTCATAACTGGTTGTGATCTCGACACCGACCGAGGGATCTGCATCGGGGAGTATATAGTAGTTTTCGTAGTCCCCTTGTAGTGTTATCTCGTTCATTTCGGCGGTGAAGTGGCGCTTCTTCTTGCCGCTGGTGCAGTGCTTGATGTAAGCGTACTTTGGTTTGTTTTCTTCGGGTATTATGTTGACCATCCATTCCTTGTTCGTTTCCACGGGGATCTCTTTTACCTGCAAAAAAATCTTCGGTTTTAGGGTGTTTTCAATTGAACAAGAATGACTCGCTCATGATGGGGGCGTTTAAGTATTACGAAATACAATTTGGGTCTTTAATGTGGGAATCAAGGTCTTGTAAAACGTTACGATGCATACGTGCGGAAGGGGAGTCCATACAACGCGTTACGTAAAATTGTCTTTTAGTAAAAAAAGTAGGGAATTTATTAATTTGCAAATAGGGATAATTCTAATTACTCCGTTAGTTACGATATGGAAAAATATGAGAAACATGTTTTTTGGTTTATCAAATAATTAAACATCGACAAAGATCAAACTTCCAAAAAGGGGGCTTGTGACGCCACGCCTAGGTTAAAATTGTACCATACAGTGACGTCATGCGAAACTTTCATCCGCTGTATTATCGTCATTGTTTATTTTTCAATAAAACAATAAAATACGGTTTTTTTTTGTTGGTTATCTATCTGATGGACTAAATAGTCTTTTAGCCGTCTACCAGCGTTACGTGATACTTGAACGTGAACGCGTTGCGTAAATCATCCGTCACAGATGAAAGAAGTCATTGATGGTAGAAAGCTCACCTCGTCCATAGTGATCTCCTGTTCTTCAGCGATCTCGTAGATGAAGTTGTCGGCCAGCCCGGCCTCCTCTACCACGCAGGCGCCCTCGGGCTCCGGCGCCGTCTCGGACGGCTCCACCGGTTGCGGCACGATCTGAACACAATACAACGTTAAAAACCTAACTAACAAAAATGACATTTTCAATACAAGATTTCTTAGGGTTCCATACCCAATGGATGAAAACGGGACTAATGAGACTTCGCTACCTGTCCCTCTGTCACCGAACTGTATCTCAAGAACCGTAAGAGCTAGGCAATTGATATTTTCACAGATGATGTATTTCTGTTGGCGTTATAACTACAAATAGTAAATCAAAATAATAATAATAATAATTAAGGGGGCTCCCATAGAAAAAACGTGATATTTTGGCCGTTTTTGGTGGTCACCATTCTGCAAGTTGTATCTCAAGAACCGGGATAGCTAGGCAGTTGAAATTTTTACAGATTACGTGTTTGTATTGTCTCTACAACAACAAATACTAAAAAAAATGGAGGCTCCCATAGAAAAAACGTTTTTTTTTGCTGTTTTTGGTACGGAACCCTTTGTGTGCGAGTCCGAATTGCACTTGTCCTGTTTTTTTGCTGACTGTACTTATTACCAACTGTACTTCATTGTCATCCATCCTAGATTATGTGCACCAGATTTCAAGTCAATCAGACCAACCGTTGAAGAGTTCCCTCCATCGGAGACAGTCCCCGCCGGGCCACCAGAAGCCCACTACCGGAATATTGTATTGTCATCCCAAGTTTTATGTACGTAAAACTAAAAATTTAACTAAAGCCTGACAACGTGACAACTTTCTATTTGGCCCTCGCCATGTTACGGAATAATTACAAAGCTCTGATTCTCTGTAAACAATGTTTTGGTATTATTCAAATATCAACACGAACCAATACACACCATGCTGACTATACATGACGTATGCACATTATTGCCACACGTAAACTGTTTGTGACACTGTGTCAGGGTCAAATAGAAAGTTGTCAGGCTTTACCAAAGCTCAAATATAGGCCAATTTTTAAATTCATGGCTCACCTTTCTGATTTGCTTGGGATCCTACATCTGGAAACCTACATCTGGCACCCTGCATCCAGGATTCTACATCTGGAACCCTGCATCTAGGAATACTCACTTCTATGATCTGCTAAGGATCTACATCTGGGATTCTGCATCTGACACACATCTAGGATCCTGTATCTGTTAGGGCTCACCTCAATGATCTGCTTGGGGTCCTGCATCTTGGCGATGACCTGCTCGGCCTGCGTGATGGAGGCCTCCGCCTTGTCCGTCTCCACCTTCACCACCCACAGCTGCTTGCGCTGCAGGTTCTTCAGCGACCTAAAATACCATGACAAATTATTAGGCCTTCCTATCATGGAGTTAGTAAAAAAGAACTAATTACAAACTGAAATAGGGTAGACGACAAAAAAAAAAGTTGTCAGTCAGATAGGTTACCAAAAAATACATACATACATACATATTCTCACGCCTGTATTCCCAAGAGGGGTGGGCAGAGCACATGAATTCAAAAATCCAGTGCCACGTTTAGCAATTTTAGGGTAACCAGATGGTCAAACGTGATATTGCAGTGACAGGTTGCTAGCCCATCGCCCACAATACACTAACCCTTTACCAGAGTCGACTCTTGCGACACCCACGGGAAGAAAGGGAGAGGTGCTATTCTAACCCGGCACCACACGGGTAACAAATAATACATAATAAATAATAATAAATATCACTGGATAATTCACACTAATCACCGAGTCCCAAACTAGGCAATTTAATGCCTGTCTTATGGGTCCTAGACAACGGATAAATTTACTTATATGTAAATAAACATCCAAGACTCGAGAGGAGAGCAAACATTCGTATTCATCATACAAACATCTGTCCCGGCTGGGGATCGAACCCCGGACCTTAAGCTTCACAGTCAGGTTCTCTAATCGCTATCCGGCCGTCAACACACATACATATTCTCACGCCTGTATTCCCAAGAGGGGTAGGCAGAGCACATGAATTCAAAAATCCAGTGCCACGTTTAGCAATTTCAGGGTAACCAGTGGTTAAACGTGATATTGCAGTGACAGGTTGCTAGCCCATCGCCCACAATACACTTCACTAACCCTTTCCCAGAGTCGACAAAAAATAATATTAAATTACTCTTTGGTCTTCCGCACATGGAGCTAATCAAAAAGAACTAAAGTCCGGTAGCGGAGCACGAAATTCGGACGTTGACCCGCTGCTATCTCTGTCGCACTGAGTGTGAAGGCAATATTACTATTAAAATAACATTGCACATTAAACTACCGTGAGACTCTCATGTTGAAAATTTTCGGATAATTCGCAGTCGCGCGAAGAGAGCGGAGGCGCGCAGTACGCGTTTGACAGCAGCCACCGCAGCTCCTAGATGAAGGGCTACGGATTAGCCCGAAACATGTCGAGCTAAACTCGATTTATTAAACGTGAGTTATCCGAAAATTTTCAACATATTTTTTTTTCGTATATTTTTGTGACTGATTTGATTTCGATTTTGTTGCAGGCACACTATTCACCAATTTGGAAAAAAAATCAAGCATGTATCTCAACAAATGCCCCTGTGATTAATAATGTCTACTAGGTCAAAGGGTCACAAAAATTACGAAAAAAAATTTTACTAGGGGGCGTCCATAAATTACGTGAGGTGTTTTTTCAATTTTCTGACCCCCTCCCCCCCTGGTGAGATATCGTGAGATTTTATTCAACCCCCTCCCCCACCCCCCAAATCTCACGTGAGATTTTTCTTAATATGGGTTTGATACGTAAACCCGTTGGATTGTTATTGTAAAAAGAAAAAACATAATATTTATTTGAAAGAAAAAATAAATTGAATGACGTAACTTAAAAAAAAAAACTAAAATTTTTCTTTGTTCAGATACACTCATGAAGTGTCAAATGTAAAGCGCCTCACTTCGGTTTTTAAGACCTTAGGCATCTGGATTTAATGGACCAAAATAGTAGTTTTTTGTTTGTTTCAAACAAGAAAAAAAATGCGTGATATTTGCCGTAACCCCCCCCCC
>BHDV01068782.1:123689-139474 GCA_005406045.1 Adoxophyes honmai
TTATAAAGTGTATGTTTAAATAAAAAGACACGTCAAGATTGTTTACATTGTTTTAACTACCTAAACCGATAAGGTATAGTAAAGTACTAACTAAGGCTGGGTACTCACAGGTAGCCAAGTGTGTCGACCAGTTGACGAACGTTAAGCCGCGACACGCTGTCGGCCGGCTCCTGCGCCGGCGGCTCTTCGCTGTAGTTGTGCTCCATACGGATTATATCCGCCGCTGTAACAACACCTTTACGTTACAACGGTTATCTAGCCTTACACGGGTATGGTTGAATGGGCCAATCAACTATTTAGTGTTGCTATTCTGTCCCGTAAGTCAGGAGACAATTGTGTTAGAGTTGCTTAGAAAAAGCTTGCAATTTATGGTCTATTCTTTTATGTATTTAAAAAAAGGTAAACAAACAAAGCCAACCCGACAAAGTTAAAAATCACGTAAGGTATGATGCTACATTAAATAAGACACTTTCTATTTTAGTCGCATTACAAGGCATTTTTAACTTTGTCGGGTTTGTTTATTTTTTTAAGTACCTTAAAGAATAGACCATAGGTCCCGTTTTATGCTCAGGAGATGCGTCATAAAGAAATGCTTATAACTGTAAAAAAAAATACTTATAGCAGACTATAATCCTAGAAAATCACAATTTTAATTGGTGACTCAGGAGACGTCACCATGGCAACCAGGGACATAAAATAGTTGATCGACCCAAATCACACAACGATCTTGTAGTCTTCATTTGGCCAGGGGAGGTAAAATTTGCAGTTCAGATATGATATTTCTGCCGCGCAAATGCCAAATTCAACAATAATATCGCATTTTAATGTTTAGTAGCGCTCTCCAACGGTTAAAAGTTAGGTATAGTAAAATAGTGACAAGTTGCTAACCTGTTGCTTAAAATATACTTTAACATATATCCATAGACGCCTCTTACAACTTTTTTATATACTATACATACTATACTATAACACATCGGTCCGAGCTATGTTAATATATTCGTCGGGGATAGTGCAATACTGCGTAACTAGCACTAGTAAATACTGCGTATCTAGACAACTCTCATACGGCAAATCAGCGTAACTGACATTGGTTAATACCGCGTATCTAACAAATGTAACCAAATTGAGATTTCCCGCTAGCAAAAGTATTGGAACTAGTATATTATAGTAGGCGGGAAATCTCAATTTGGCTACATTTGTTAGATACGCGGTATTAACCAATGCCAGTTACGCTGATTTGCCGTATGAGAGCTGTGTAGATACGCAGTATTTACTAGTGCTAGTTACGCAGTATTGCACTATCCCCGACGCCATATTATGGTAATGTAATAGTATTGTAACTAGATTGACCTCTTTGAACCGCTCTTTGCAACAACTCTATGTTTTTCCTTTTAAAAATGACATTAATCAAATTGAAATAATACCTTAACCCGACACCACACAATATTAGGCTTATTTATTTGTAACTTAAAATTTGTGACGATTTTTTTCCTCTTCATCTATTTAATACATTGCCGTGTGACGTCGATTTTAGACTAAAACCTCACCATTTCTTCCGTGGATGTCGTGAGAGGCAACTAAGGATATAGGTTAAGGTATATTTTCGGCGACAAGCTGACTTGTCACTATAGTAGCTCTTAACTTAAAACCTGACTTTTTAAAAGCCTTTTATCCTGAGTATATCACGTTGGGACTCCATGCAACATGTATCAAGCTATCTAAAGTAATAATGTGACGTCTATCTACAGTACAACCACAGACGTATATCGAAATAGATACCGCGAGTTCCTGCATTTGTATGAAAACCAAGCGTGCCACTTTTTCTCTACCTACTGTAACGTCACATGAGCTTTAGTAATGGGAATTGACAGTCCGAGTGAAACCGATTCAAAGGTGACGCCGCCTTATTCAAGTTGTCCTGTCTAACAGTTAAACCTAATCTAAGTGGTACAAAACTAAATGAAATCGCGTCAAAGGAAGAGCATTGCTCTCCCTTTTGGCTCCATTTTGGCATGCAAAGTAAGTTCAGGGACTTTAATTCATGAGCCGCCATAGAACCTTTTCAAAGAAAAAATCATAACGATTTCCCTTGATAATTAATGGGATATCACTATGACGCTTACTGTGAATTGATTCCATGGTGGCTCATGAATTAAAGTCCTTGACTGTACATATACTTGAGTCATCTAGTTCGATATAAGTCTGTGAGTACAACAATATCGCGCGCGACCATCCTTGGGTATGGGGCGGCGGGGGCGAGGTGGCGCAAAAGGGAATATGCATTTTTTTATTTTGTTCGATAGTTTATATCCCATGTGGTGCCGGGATAGAATAATACTTGGTCATTTCTTGATGGATATCGTAGGCGACTAAGGAAATAGGTTTAGGTATTAGACGACAGACTATACGTTGTCGGTTTAGGTAGTTAAAACAATATAAACAATCTTGACATGTCTTTTTATTGAAATACACAGTCTAAAAATGAAAATCGTTACACTATACAATTCAATCATGAAAGTAAATGATATTTTCATACCAAAATTGTAAAATGTAAAGATTTCGATTTATAAAGTGTACGTTTAAATAAAAAGACACGTCAAGATTGTTTACATTGATTTAACTACCTAAACCGACAACGTATAGCAACCTGTCACTATTATACCTCTTCCATGTGTTTTCAAACGTATAGTTATAGAAGTGGCTGCGAAGCGTGAAATGTTATTCTATACATACATATTCATACATATTCTCACGCCTGTATTCCCAAGAGGGGTAGGCAGAGCACGTGAATTCAAAGAAAAATCCTGTGCCACGTTTAGCAGTTTCAGGGTAACCAGATGGTAAACGTGTTATTGCAGTGACAGGTTGCTAGCCCATCGCCCACAATACACTAACCCTTTCCCAGAGTCGACTCTTACGACACCCACGGGAAGAAAGGGGGAGGTGCTATTCTAACCCGGCACCACACGGGTTATTCTATCCTGACACCATATAGGACACGTTCATAAAAAAAACTAAAACTATTGATAGGAGTCGAAACCTAATGCAAAAAGGTGTGTGTGAAATAATCTGCCTTATTTAAATAACACGCATATTCCCTATGGCAAGAGCAGGCACGATTAGCTATGTCCACCAGTGCGCTTTCGCGTTCACCTTGCGTCTTCCTCTGACGCATGCCCGTGCAACTACAGCGCATGCGCTGAAACTAGATCCGTCCTCAATGAAGACGCGCTGGCGGCATGCGTTGTGGTTGGTGGTTGCACGGGCATGCGTCGGAAGAAGCAAGGTGAACGTGAAAGCGCACTGGTGTGGACATAGCTATTGTCAGTCGCAATAGTCGTTTAGGCTGTCTATCCACTGGAGCAAAGCGAGGCAGTGGAGCGGTGAGCGAATAAAAATCCACCAATAGAATTGGACAAAATCCTCCTCTTCAGTGGATGCAATAGGGATGTCTACGTGGTTAAACAAATGTAATTCTAATCAGTCCGTTAGTTAGATTATGGAAAAACATGGAAATGTTTTTTTTTTATCAAATCACTAAAAATC
Source organism: Adoxophyes honmai (assembly GCA_005406045.1). Taxonomy (NCBI): domain Eukaryota; kingdom Metazoa; phylum Arthropoda; class Insecta; order Lepidoptera; family Tortricidae; genus Adoxophyes; species Adoxophyes honmai. The sequence continues at coordinate 127,236 of BHDV01068782.1, forward strand.
GACAAAGGTATAGATCATCAAACTTCCAGAGTAGAGGGTTGTGAAGACACGCAAAATTGTCAAGGCGTGACGTCACGCGAAACTTTTAAGCGCTGTATTATGGACATCATTCGTTTGTAAAATAAACGAAAAAACATGTGGACAATATTTTTTGGTACTTACTCTATCTGACGGACTAAATAGTTTTTTTTTTTGTCGTCTAGCCTATATTGGTGGATGTTTAATTGTTTATCTCACTTTGGTGGACTTAGTGATGTTGCATAGAGTCAGACTTGGTCCGAGGTACAAGAAAGGAGGTACCTTTGCAGTTTGGGCCAACGAATTTTTCGAAAAGCCCCTGGAAGCCGCCGGACGCGCCCCGGCCTGCAACCAGAGCTCACTTAAGCCCCAACGAACAAATCGTCTACGTATGTTACTAACAGAACGCGTAACTGAGTCCTCGCGCGGTACAGGCGCCGGGCAGACGAGAAAGGGGACTGAGGGAGGCGCGGGGGGCGAAATGACGTGATATGCTATATGCTATATTCTGGCGGTTTGGGCTACTATGTAACTATATACTGTATATGTTAAAATGTTAACAGACTTCAGTTGTCAGATTTGACAGGTAAATAAGGTTATGTTTACTAGCCACATTTTATTGTATGTTCAAATAGTTTAGCAAAGGAAAAATCATAAATATTCTGTTGGTGCCTAAGTTGAAGTATCAAAACAATAGTAATAAGAACACTAACGTCCATCAGATCAATAAATATTAGGTAAGATTCCTTTGCTTACTTTAATAACCTGTCGAATCTGACAACTGACATCTGTTTACATTAGTTAAGAGCCTAAACCGCCAGAGTATTGACAGTTCTTAACATGTGACTTCATGGTGACTAACAAATGGATTTTTTTGCAATTTCTTTAAAAGTACATCATGAATATATTCAACAAGAGTTAACATCCAGCTTTTTTTTGTCAAGTATTCATATACCTTAAAAAACAAGCTTGCAATAACTATTAAACTTATGTCCGAAGATACTTCGACTTATTTGAAGAACTAAACCTAATTTATCCTTTTAAAAAAGTGTCCCGTGTGGTGCCGGGTTAAAATAGCACCTCCCCCTTTCTTCCCGTGGGTGTCGTAAGAGTCGACTTTGGGAAAGGGTTAGTGTATTGTGGGCGATGGACTAGCAACCTGTCACTGCGATATCACGTTTAACCATCTGGTTACCCTTAAATTGCTAAACGTGGCACTGGATTTTTGAATTCATTTGCTCTGCCTACCCCTTTTGGGAATACAGGCGTGAGAATATGTAAAAAAGTGTCCGTTAGCTGTCAGCTGACGCAATAAGCCGTGCTCAGGCCGCGCCGCCCGCACCTCCCTCAGTCCCCTTTCTCGTCCTGCCCCGCGCCCCTGTACCGCGCGAGGACTCTGTTACACGATCTTATACTGTATATACTTTACATTTGGACTACATCGTATCGCAAGAGCTATATTGTAATAAGTATTCTCCTTTATTGGTTGCAAGCCGGCGTTTTAAAGTAGGGGCCGTAGCATGCAAGTGGTTATCACTAGTATATCAATAGTATTAGTGACTCCTGTACAATAAAAAGCATTAATATAGTTAAGTATAAGTTTTGCTTAAGTAGGGATGCAGCTATCTGCTAGATGAGACATGAGTACTGCCATCTCTTTCTAATTCAGGGTAACATTAGACTTAACAGTCAAATCCTTACACATTTTTAAGTATACCCAAGGCATCACCGCTAATGGTGGAACCGTTTGTTTTGAGAACATTTTAACAAGAAGTAATAAGTGTTATTTTGTTTATTAAAAGTCTAATTTTAAACTGAACAGAGTATAGCTGTGCCCCTACTTAAGGCTTAAGAATGTTATGAAATGATCCTGATTTTCTGTAATGAGTAATTCTTTCTTATTTTATTTTAGAAAGTAAATTCGAGGAAGTAAAATAAGTTATTTTTTTATGCTAATTGGTAGATCAAATGCAATTGGACATGTAGTGTGCTACTGAGTGAGTGTTAGTGTAAACAAATTACATAAAAACATTTGCTCCATTGGTAGATAGTGTATAACCAAAGTCTATTTTTATGATACTAAATTGACATTGACTGTATTGCAATAGAGCATATTGTTGTACATGTTTTTATATTGAGATTAGCTTCAGATGATGGGTCATGAATGGGCCCGCAACATGTCGAGCTAATCCGAAAAAACGTGAGAAAATCCGTTTTATTTCTCTATGAGTGAGTCGCACTGTAATTTTAACAATTCGAAAGTAGTTAAGGGCAACGATCGGAAGTTAACTATAAATCGAATTTGCTATAAGTTTTTGTAGCTAAGTTATCCTATAACATGTATAATCTAATGAGCGTTCAGTTTGATTGCGATAGTCATACTTCTTATAATACGACCAAACCACTTATATCGAGAATGCAAACGTTGTCGATTATTTCTAGAACACAACAATAAAATGTGGTATTTATCTAACAATTTGGCATTTCTAGTTGTCAATAGACTTTAGTCTGTTTTCTAACCTGTGTTTACGCCAACTATTGGCACATAGCATTGTGAAAACTAATTATGATGTCAGTTATCTGTTCACTATACATATTTTGATGCTCCATTTTATTTAATACTAGGGTTTTAATGGTAAAATCTTCATACAATTTTAAAACTTAAGGCATCATCACAGATGGTAATACCATTTGTGTTGGTAATGTAATGATTTCTGCTTTTACCTCTTGATTCAAACTGTCAGTTAAACGGCTAATCTTAAACAGAACGGAGTATGTAGTGTTATCTAAAGGCCGGTTGTGGAGCACAGAGAAATTCTATCATTGACCCGCTGCTATCTCTGTCAAGTGCAGTAAATTGCCCTCTCGCTCGCACAGTGCGACGTGATCAATATTACTGCACGCGTGCGACAGAGACAGTGCTGGTCAGTACTCGAATTTCTCTACTCCGCTGTGTGTAATGAAGATGATACTCACCCTTCTTATCGCTGGCAGATGGTGTGATGGGAGCAACCTGCTCCTGTAGCGTCAGCAGTTCTGGGAGCATGGGAGAGTCGATCCAGAGACCCTGAGCGTCCAGCTCGAAGTGGTACCTGGACAAGAGAACCGTGTTCAAATGTGGGGTCTGACTAAACTGGATTTCATGGAGGTCTATTGTTTTTAGAGGTGCTTTGTGATTTCGGGACAACCTCTGTTGATATAATGGGGATGATGATGATGATGGTTAAAAAAATATACCATTCTAATTGGTTTCTAAGTTAGATTATGGAAAAATGAGACAGATTTTTTTTGGTTTATCAAATAATTAAACACCTACAAAGGAATAGATCATCAAACTTCATAGAACATCAGAGTGGAGGCTAGTGACATAACACCATGGTAAAAATGGTCAACGTCACGCGAAACTTTTAAGTGATGTATTATCGTCATTTTTTGTTTATCAAATAAAAGAAATAATATGTGTACAATATTTTTTAGTAATCTAACCGACAGACTAAAACGTTTTTTATTTATTTAGTCTTCTACCCTATTATACGGACGATCTTGACTGTATCTTGGTGCCACATCTGTTTGATTTCTTTGGCTAAGGGTATTTAATGTATTATTAATTATTTTATTTGTTACTAGGTCAAAATTCGGCTGTCTATTTCAACTTGCTACCCAGGGTATGGGCCCTCATGTGCCCCCTCCTAGATACGCTGTATCTTTCATTTTGCAAGGGAACACACTGTAATTTCAAGCACAGCGAGTAGAGACAACTCACCCGCAGAGCTGGAGGCTGACGTGCCGCCAGAGACACTCGCTCTCCTCCTGCATGGCCCCCTCGATCCATTCCTGCCGGACCGGTTCGCTGTCCGAGCCTGTGTTCACACTGTAATAACATAAGTTAGAGTTAGATAAGGAGACTTTTACATACATACATATGATCATCCCCGTATTCCCAAATGGGGTAGGCACACAAAACGAACAGTCAAAACTAGTACTATTTCATGCCTTGTGGCCAACACTAGCATATTTTTTAGGTTTTAAGCTGGCAGGTATAATAGTAGAACATAATATCACACCTATGTTCCCAAATGGGGTAGGCAGAGCACATGAAACGTGAAATAGACTTATCAATGAATAGGACTATTTCATGCTTTGCAGCCACTTAATAGTGACAGGTTGCTGCCTTAAACATATGTAAAACAGATTTCCTTAGTTGTTTCTATTATACCTCTTTCATGTGTTTTTAACATACATACATCAAGCCAGTGTTCCAAAATGGGATAGACAAAGAAGACGAAACATTACAGCGACAAAATCATGACTATTTCACATTCTGGGGCCACTTGTAGCATATTTTTAGGTTTTAAGTTAAAATGTTACTATGGCTACAGGTTGTTAGCCACTACAATATCACATTTTACCATATATCTGATTACCCGATTGGCGAGGGAGGGGTCGGAGATGAAGGTATACGGACCGGAGCCTATCGTACCCCTACCCTTCAGCTGGCTGCGGGGTAAATTGAGACACAACACCAAGGTAAAACACCAGAACTACTGGACGAACTTGGACACATGCAGGCAGACCAAGGAGGCGCTCCCTACGATCAACCCCAGGTTGTCCCGCAGGCTACGGGGGTTGCAAAGGCCGCAGCTGCGGCTAATCGTCGGAGTGGTAACTGGTCATGCTCTTCTTAACAAACACTTACACACGCTGGGTGTTACAGACAGTCCCCTGTGCAGAGCCTGCATGGAAGAGGACGAAACAGCCGCGCACATTCTACTGGAGTGTACTGGCGTGGCCGACTACAGGATGAAGCACCTCGGGACACCGGGGTCGCTCCAGGAGGTTGCCGACAACACCAAAGGATTGCTGGCGTTCCTCCAGGAGCTGGGCTGGCATGAATAGCATGCCGATCGGCTCCACCACGCAAAATAGGCGCACCTAAGACGTCGAGTTGCGGAAACCAGCCCGTCCGACAATTACAATTACAATTACATTATCTGATTACCCTGAAATCGCTAAATGTGGCACTGGATTTTTGAATTCATGTGCTCTGCCTACCCCTCTAGGGAATACAGGCGTGAGAATATGTATGTATATGTTAGCCTTTCGCCTAAAACATACCTAAACCTGTTTCCTTAGTCACCTCTTACAACATCTATTATACCCCTTCCATCTTATTTATAAATTTTAAATTATGCTAAAAATAGACAAACATTGCACAGCCAAAAGCATAACTATTTCGTGTCACAGACGCTTTTAGCACAATTTTAGGTTTAAAAAGAATGAATATTTAAAAAGAAGAAATAAGAGGTATAATGCTTAATGGTTGCTTATACATATTTGTTTAGTTATAGTTTAGGTTTAATCTTCATGTTTTTTTTCTTTTTTTGTATGTCTACTCATTTCCATTTATCCTGTCAATCGCCTGAAGGTTAACTGGTAGAGATCCCCTCGGGGACAAGTTCGCCTTCGTACATGAAGCTGTAATCCTGTATCCTGTTTTTCTGTAACTATTTTATGTGCAATAAAGAGTCATACAATACAATACAATACAATAATAGTGACAAGTTGCTGGCCTGTTGGCTAAACCAATTTACTTAGCCATCTCTTACTACATCCATAAAAAAAACTGTAATTTTATACTGGAAAACACAGATATTTATTTTTGTTATCCATATTTGTATTTGATTTAATTTTACATAGTAGAGGATGTCAAAAAATGAGATGAGAAGATGCCCTCAAGCTTTATACAGGTAGAAACACAGTTCAAAAAGGGTAGGACAGGGCAGAACACAGTGGAAAATGTAAGAGGAGGCCTATGCCAAGTGGTAAATTGAAATATGGGACATCCTATAAATAACCTTATAGATATATCCTTGTTTTCAAAATAAATGGGTTTATTATTATTATTATTGGTTTATTAGGAAGCTATTACCATTTCTACCTTTTAATTTTAAAGGTTTTGATGTTTTGACTAGGAGTATTTTGTCAGTCAGTGTTTAATAACTAACCAGATTGAAGGTTAAAGGTTAAGCAATAGGCATCATGCAATTAAACTGAGAATTAAGAGAATTATTTGATTACATAGCAACAACTTGAACTAACTAGTTGCAAACTACTATTGCTATCAGAGTCACATAATTAGCAACTGTAATCTACATTATAGTGATAAGCGGACAATTGTTTTTGAATGCAAAAACACAAACATTCATACATAATATTCGGATGTAATTCAAAAATTAACATATATAACACGTCAATTAGCATTTAAACTTGTTAACAGCTGCTAGAACTGCAACCCAGTGTAAAACTTTCCACTTAGTACAAACAGTCATAAATTTCACCATTTTTATTGCTTTTCTAGTAAAATACCATGTTATGGCATGGTGATTAATCAAGTTCTTTATACATAGAAGTGTGCAAGTGGAAACACGAGCTACGTACACATACAAGCGATATTGTTATCCAGTAAGCCACCAAACGCATCACTCTGCGCTGTGATACGGGAAACGCTATGGCATCTTATTCGAGGTCAATCCAACCTTAACAGTAGAAAAGTACGCCCCCGTTAAAACTAAGGAATTAAGCTGTAATCAAAGAAATGGCGGGAAAACACTTACTTGTAGAAGGAAAAGCTGCAAACAACGTCGTACTCCAGATTGCAGCCCTCCACTACACACTTTTGGGCAGTCATTATGGACTACCTTGGCACAACCTAAAATGGTACCCACTAAATCACATCGTAATAAAACCGTAAACGTAATGAAATAATAACATTTCGAACCAAAACTAACTTTCAAACAAACTAATTTGATGGATCTTTAGAAAATTATCAATCAAATGTCGAAAATGACGTGCTGTCACGAAAAGTCGAAATTTTAACAAATGCGTCAAACGTCTGCCATGAAATGGTGATGTAATTTTTCTAGGGCAAGGCTGGCAGCACTTGGCGTGCCTCTTATCGATACATCGATACATCGACTCAACACTAAACTGACAATCGATTGAAAGGAACGATGAAATAAAAAGAAAATCGACTTAAAACGAAATCATAATCAGCTTTTTATTATCAAGTCGAGAAGTAACTTGAGATGATAAAACATGTTTTATGATGTTAAATAAAAACTCAACTCAGATATGGCATGGTCATATTTAACATACAACAACTGTTATTATCAAATTTAAGTATTAAACAAAAAAATCGTGAAAATTTATTGAACTGAACTATTTTTATTTTCAATTCCATTTTGCGATTACTTACATGTTACTTTAACATTATTAAATAGTTAAATGATACGGTAAGCCAATAAAATTATGTGTAATATTTGTGTTGCTTAGTAAAAAACGCCACGCTTTGTCAAAATTACATACATCTTTATTTTGAATTTGAAATTCCAAGAAAAACCCAGAAAACCCTTAGTTATTAAAATTAGTGATAATACTGATAATGTTACATTAAATTCACACAATCGATCACTTCCTTTTATAATCGATTTTGTATTCGCCATCTCGTGACGGCCAATGTTGCTATACCAAAATTTAGCCATAGACAATTGGACTTTGGTTTTCTTGACTATTTGCCAAAGCCTAAATAGGGAGTCGATGTATTAATTCGAAGATTATTAAATTATTCTTTAATCCATGTTTGGAAACTAAGAAATGGTGGAAAAAATAGCGTAATTCCGAATATTTAATCTGTACAAAAACTATCAATTTCGTTTTCATAGACAATAAAGAAATTACGTAACTTCAAACTTCCGGTTTGCAGTCAAATGAAGCTTGAATATTTTATGTTTACGTTGTTTGTGCGTGTTCTGTTTTGAACCGACAAAATAATTTATCGTATAACAATTTACACTTCTGTTTCTATGTATGTCAATGTCACATCAAAATTGTCAAAAAGTGCTTGCAAAAACGTGACAGCAATCAAGTTTGACAATGACACTCTTTCCACATCTTTCGTTATTGTACCTTTTTGTGAAATTAAGACAAAGACGAGGGACACAAAAAATCGAGATACGCTCAAAAGTAACAAAGTCAATAATTTTGTTATTATTATTACAAAAAAATGGATTTATTTTCTGCTTTGTAGGGACACCTAGTGTCATCTATCATCGAGTAGCAGAACTTCTACTCTCAAGAAAAATGGAAGCCTACATTCCGCTATCGAAGTTTCGACGATCGGTTGCATAAAATACAATTTTCAACTTCCTCTCTGTGGACTTCGGTCCCCAGGCATCACATCTGCCTGGAGAGAGATCTCTTGGAGTCTTTCCTATAGCTTAAAGCCTCGTTTTCACCAAATGTTCGGAGGTCGGATGAAGTCAATGTTAGAATAGCAGAATAGTTGCTAAAGTTAGCCCATAGGCTAGCAACCTGTCACTATTATACCTGGCAACTTTAAACCTAATAAAACATATTACATGTGGCCACGGAACGTGAAATAGTCATGATTTTGTCTACGTAGCGTTTCGATGGTTCTCTATTGTCTGTTTGATAGGTGGGTAAATATTCCAGCGTTTGAACCGCTGTCATTATTCTCAACACTTTTTTTGTCAGATACTGTTGGAAATGTGTATATAATAGTCTAGTGTGTACTTATTTGCCAGACATAGACACTATATGACACACTTAATATAACAATTTCTAAATAAATCTAATAAAAAAAGTGTTGAGAATAATGACAGCGGTTCGAACGCCCAAATATTTACCCAGGTACAGTCTGGGAAATTAGATGTTTAGCAGGTTGAGATACTTCTAAAATTGGCCTGATTACTGTTTCCAGCCAGTTGCATGACATAAATACTCAATTGACTTCATGGTGAAGTTTGACCTATAATGCGAACAAATTAAGAAGGCGGTCAACCTGCTAAACATTCAATTTCCCTGCTTGGTCCGATAGGAAGTACATACATACATACCTACATACATCACGCCTATACTCCCAATATGGGTAGGCAGTCCACACGAAACGCTACGTAGACAAAATCATTACTATATCACGTTTCGTGATCACTTCTAGCATATTTTTAGGTTTAAGTTGGCGGGTATAATGCTGACAAGTTGCTAGCTTGACGCCAAAAATATACTTACATACTTACCTTAACCAATTGCCTTAGTCGCCTCTTACGACATCCATGGAAGAAATGGAGAGGTGTTAATCTAAATCCGATATCATACGGAAATTTTGAAGTACCTACTTCATCACAATTAACTTATGAGTTATGACTTTTATTAATTTGTATAGTCTGAATCTGAACGTAAAGGTTATTTTTAACCGACTTCAAAAAGGAGGAGGTTCTCAATTCGACCTAATTTTTTTTTTTTTTTTTTTTGTGTGTATGTTACTCGATATCTCGGAAACCCGTGAACCGATTTTCAAATTTTTTTTTTTAATCGAATGGGTATAACTCGAAATTGGTCCCATTGGCACGAAATCAGGATCTGATGGTGGAATCTTGGAGAAATCGAGGGAACTCTTCAAATGTTATAGGGACATGTACGGCGTTTTCGGTAATTTGTTGATGAAATCAAGATTTTACATTCAGTAAACAGAATCTTTTCAAAATATTGCTAATTTGAAGTCGGTTTTTTTTTGTTTAAAATTATTATTATCAAATTAGTTTTTACATTTTGGCGTTATTTAACTAATATTAATGATGATAAAATTGATAAATAATAGTATATTAATGATGATCCATGTAATTAAATGACTAAACTACCAAACAGATTAGAGGTGTACCTAATGCCTCTTGCAATAGCGAATGTTTTACCCTCCTTGCCGAAACACAAACACAACAGTGCACGCGCATCGCTTTTACTGCAAAAAACGATCCGCGAGCTTACTCTCTCTTTCTCTCCAGAATCTTGCCATCTAACTTCCCGGGGACTGTAGTAAAGCCTAGTTCGGACTAGGCTAGTATTTTAACTATTTTAGTTGAGTTGTGAGTAATTTAGTACCTAACAAAAACGTGTCTGAACAGTGAAAAATTTGTAGTTTCGTTGTTCGAACACATTTGGTTACTAAATTTCTCGCTTCTAGATTAAAATACTAGCCTAATCCGAACTAGCCTTTAAGCCAGTATTTAGGACTAGGAAGGATATAGGACTACTATTTTAGTCGAGAAAATCATTTGGTTACTAAAATACCTAGGTACTCTCAACTCGGGGAGGCGTCATCGGTAGAATCTTCGGGATCCCATGGCGTCTCCCAACCCGGCAAGCCGACAACAGCGGAGAGAGGTTTTAGTGGATATGTTCCCCCCTCCCCTTCCACTCGGGAAGAGGACGGCGGGGGGGGGGAAGAGTCCCACATATCCCCGGGCACTCCCCATGCCCGGGTGAATGCGCAATGCATTTCCTCTTCGACAAAAAAAAAAAGGTACTCTCAACTCGACTAAAATACTAGCCTAGTCGCACTAGGTTTTAATCACAAAAGGTGCCTACAGTTGAGACTTATAGGCACTTAAAAAAAGATAAACAAACCCGACAAAGTTAAAATCACGTAAGGTATGTGCTGCTACATTAAATACGACACTTTCTATTTTAGTCGCATACATAAGCAACACATACCTTACGTGATTTTTGACTTTGTCGGGTTGGCTTTGTTTGTTTACCTTTTTTTGTTTACCGCTAAGTCTGAAGTGTAAATAGGTCTCCGCATTTTTAAGTGCGGGTCAATTATTATGCTAATGAACACTATCTGCGTATATATGAATCTTAATTTTAAACACCTTTGTAAATACTGTATAAATTTCAATTCAAATCATAAAATAAAAGGCGACAAACAAAAAAACCTATAAAACCTCCATCATAACCAGATTGGCTAACTATCTTGTGTGATACTGATACCAGTGTTTTCGTTCGAGCTTTTCCCTTGAATAGGAACCGGAGTAAGCATTCATTATGAAGTTATTTGCAAGAATATTCCTGATTTTGGTCCTGGTAGCCTTAGCAGCAGCGGTGCACGTCCCGGCCTGAGACTATTACTGCACTGGCAGCAACTTGCTGCAGTTCAGTTGCTGCCGCGGCCACGACTACGATGAGGCTACGGGCTGCACCAACGGCGCAACGAATTGTGAATAGTTTAAGTAAAAGTACATTTTAATGTCCTTTTTTATTTTGTCTCAAATCCTTCCTGCCCTTGATATCTACCTACCTTTATACATCCCGTGTGGTACCGGGTTAGAATAGCACCTCCCACTTTCTTCCCGTGGGTGTCGTAGAAGTCGATTCTGGGAAAGGGTTAGTGTATTGTGGGCGATGGGTTAGCAACCTGTCGCTGCAATATCACGTTTAAGCAGATGTGCTTACCCTGCTGAAATTGCTAAACGTGGCACTGGATTTTAGAAATTCATGTGCTCTGCCTACCCCTCTTGGGAATATAGGCGTGAGAATATGTACCTATGTATGTATGTGTGTATGCTTTATACATCACGCGGTGGTGTAAGATCGCTCGGCGAAACTAGTGGGGATAACCGGCGCATCGGAGGCGCGGGGAGGTGAAGCGACTGGTCTACCAATAGCGTCGTCCGCCCCCTCGCTCCTCGGATACCGAGTAGACCTCAAAAATTAAAAATTTAAAAATTCACAACTTTAACATGCAAGTAGGCTCCTAAGAGCACTTTTACAGTTTGTTTTAGAGTTTATCAGCGCTTCTTCACTTGAGTTGAGCGGGAGACAGTGACAGATTTTACTGGGTCATTTGTACCAGTATGGCGGTTCTACAAGGGTCTAAGTACGTAGTGAAAGAAAGAGAAATGATGGCCATAGCGCTGGTACCGGCGGCCCAATCGCGTGGGCGTTAGTCGAACGATTTGTTCCACAAAAATCGTCGTATTTTGAGACATTTGTTCGAGCTCATTCATCGGGACACTTTTCTGTAAAAATGGAATTGATACAGTCGTTTAGTCATCTATTAATTAAAGGAACAGAAACTCTTAACAAATAATCAAAAATGATATCAAAATCTGCAGCAGATTCATATGAAATCTAGCCAGATGAATGGGACGGTCGAAACCACGGAATCGAAACGCTCGAATAATCGTCTAGTGTCTAGTCCATAAAAAAAGTACTTAGGCGATAGCGTAATGTCATACTTCTCCGGTGTGACTTACAGCCCGACATACTGAGGCAAACACACTAGCTAGAGTTAAACCAGCGAGTCGCTGCAGAAGCATTTTTTCAGAATTCTATACATGGCAACAATTTTATCTGTCAAACTAATT
>BHDV01068782.1:158409-186468 GCA_005406045.1 Adoxophyes honmai
AATTAAGTTAATGGTTCGATTAACAAACCGCATCTCTTAACACTGCTTCAAGAAATGCCCGCACGCCGGTAACACACTGTAGATCATTTTACTTCGAGGGGTTATGCAAGTTGCATCCTTTCTGCTAAACTACGTCCAATTGGTCTACCGCCATAAGATCGACGTTCATTTAAACCTCATTAAACAACAAAGTCGATTTCCCCTTGTCATAATATTATGACAGTGACAATAGTTCCCTTGTCATTATCAAATTTACGCCACGTCATGTGATAATCTCAGTGATAATTTGATCTCACAGAAAATGTTGCCAAAAGTGGCAGACTACTTTCTTGGTCGACCGTACAGTTACTATGAGTGAAAGAAAATTTGTTGCCTATTGTTTTTATTATTGGCGTTAGCCAGTATCAGAAATGGTCAGCCGGCTTAGCACAGCAAGGCACGAGATAGACTATACCGATCACTGTCTAATTAGACCATAGAGAACAGACCCCGTAGAGTACTAATGTAATTTTAGTTGTTCGGAATAGATTCCGCTAAATAATTAAAGCTATCACTGTGCTCTTATTGGCCGGATCATGATCGCGCGAAACGCTAGTGCCTTTTTATCTACGGTTATTGACTCTGTACAGTTTCTGTGACAGTGACGGTGACGTTAGACGAGTAGACTCAAAGTTAAGCGGCCTTTAGAACCATTAACGTAGATTGTCTAAGTCTAAACGACTAATTACATTAACTATATTACAAATACAATTACACAAATGATTTAATAATGTATTTAAAGCATTACTTAATTGTATTAATCACCCGGGATGATGATGAAGCTAAATGTATTGTACATTCACTGACCACCATAAAAACCTTGCCAGGTTATGGGGCCTTACTAAATAAGGGGTTCATCGTAAGTTTTCCGCATGTTAGAAAAATTACAATTTCTCGAAACAAAATGCAGTCTCTGTTTATAAACTACGTATCGATGGATTCAGCTTAAAATGTCTTATTTAATTATACCTACGTTAATGAACAATATTCCATGTAAGCATGTGAATGTGAAGTTTGCTAGTCTTGATCAAATTTCAAATATCAGCTATCCAATTTTACAAAATCCACTCAACACTGCGAACCAGCGTTTTGCCTCTTCATACTACTTTAACTTACACCGGGACCCGGCTACCTACACATTACAGGCATGCCGGGAACCGGTAGCCTGCCCGTACTAGTGGTACTCACATAACGTCGGTAGCGTGCGGGTCCTTATTCGCCGCGTAGAAGCGCGCCGTGCGCCGCGGCCGCTTCGCCTTGCTCGTCGGCTCAGGCTCAACCTGCGTAAGTAAGTAAAATAAATACTTTATTGTACAGTCAGCTGCAGAGAAAAGTAATAATATAATAATTACTAGCTTTCCGCCCGCGGCTCCGCCCGCGTGGAACTCGGTTATATTGCGGTATAAAACACAACTATAAGAAAACTTCTCGTTTCAAACGACACACAGTGCCATCGATCTATCATCTATCGATCGATATCGATCTATCATCGATTGATATCGATCTATCAAGCAAACTATATTTTTGTTTTCCCTCGGGAACATCGATTTTTTCCGGGATAAAAAGTACCCTATTATTTAATCCGGACTTCTATCTTTTTGTCTGCAAAATTTCAAAGCAATCGGTTTAGTAGTTACGGCGTGAAAGCGGAACAAACAAACAAACAAACAAACAAACAAACAAACTCACTTTCTGACTTATAATATTAAGTAAGGAAGTAAGGATTAAGGGGGCTCTCATAGAAAAAACGTGATATTTAGGCAGTTTTTAGTGGTCATCCTTCTGCGAGCTGTACCTCAAGAACCATGATAGCTAAGCAGTTGAAAATTTCACAGATTATGTGTTTGCATTGTCACTACAACCAGGGTCGGATTTGGGGGAGGGCAAGCGGGGCGAAAGCCCTAGGCCTCCACATTTCGGGGTGCCCCACAATAGAGACTTCGGATTATTTCCCGAGTAATAAAATAATCATCAGTAAACATCTTTTTCTAATATTTTTTTTCTCTTTCACTTTCACCTACAGTACTTTGTACTGTGAGAATCAATAGTATCCATTGTTCTGATAATTAACCGACTTCAAAAAAAGGAGGAGGTTCTCAATTCGACCTATTTTTTTTTGTGTGTATGTTAGGTACTCGATAGCTCGGAGACCCGTGGACCGATTTTCAATTTTTTTTTTAATCGAAAGAGTATAACTTGAAATTGGTCCCATTGGCACGAAACCAGGATCCGATGATGGAATCTTGGAGAAATCGAGGGAACTCTTCAAATTTTATATGGAGATGTACGGCGTTTTCGGTAATTTGTTGACGAAGTCAAGATTTTACATTCAGTAAACAGAATACTTTCAAAATATTGCTAATTTGAAGTCGGTTTTTTTTTTGTTTAAAATTATTTATTAGTAAACTCTGTTAGACGTGTGCTTTCGGGTCGCGCCGTGGCATACGGGCAGTCCCTCAAAGGCCGTCATCTGTGTCGGTAGTACACACTGAGTGACCTCTAATAAGAATATCTCCTAATTAAAAAAATAATTAGTCAACGTTTATCCTAGGTTACTTAGAGATCTCTGAGGTTTTTTGTAATTTAATTAATTTTCCTACATATCTAAATATGTAAAAGGAGAAACTGACTGACTGACTGACATCAACGCACAGCCTAAACGGTTAAATGTAGGCACTTGAAATTTGCAAGGTACGTAGCATAGGAACCGTAGAGGTGCTCTAAGAAAGGAATTCCCGAAATTCCCACGGGAACGGGAATCAGCGGGAAAATCATTTTGTACGTGGACGAAGTAATTAGGTATTTATATAGATTCACAATAAAAGATTAATAGAAAAACTGGACAGATTTATATTTTATTTACATTATAATTTGGTGCGAGGGGGGCTTCTGAGGGAGGGGGACTTCTAAACCAACAAATTAATGAGGGCTGCCATAGAAAAACCCTGTTTTCTTTACGATGCATGGCCTAAAACGCCTGGCCTGTTTTTTGATAGCACCAGGTATCGTCGGTTGTACCTTGTGAGGCCGGGGCGGCGGCGGCGGCGGCTGCTCCGGGTTGGAGTGCCGCTCTGGCGGCTGGGACGCTTCGAACTGTTCGCGGCTTATCAGCGACACCGTGCGGTACCCTGCGCCTTGGCTGCCGTATGACTGCAAGAAAAATATACAACATATACATATATATATATATACGCTTGTGTTCCCAAATGGGGTAGGTAATAAACAAAACCATGATTAGGACTATACCTTAACTGCTTAGGTAGTTAAAACAATCTTGACATGTCTTTTTGTTGAAATACACAGTCTAAAAATGAAAATCGTTACACTATACAATTCAATTATGAAAGTAAATGATTTTTTCATACCTAAATTGTAAAATGTAAAGATTTCTATTTATAAAGTGTACGTTTAAATAAAAAGACACGTCAAGATTGTTTACATTGTTTTAACTACCTAAACAAATAAGGTATATATCACGCTCTAGCATAGTTTTAGGTTTGCAAAGATGGAAGAGGTAGAATAGTGACACGCTGCCAGCTTGTCGCCTAAAGCATACCTAAACCTATTTCCATAGTCGCCTCTTACGACATCCACGGAAGAAATGGAGAGGTGTTAATTTATCCCGACACCACACGGCACTCGGATATTGTTGTAGCGTCCTAGCACCACCTACCGTCGAGTAGTAGAACTTCAACTGTCAATGCGGTATCCTACATCCCGCTAACGGAGTTTCGACGATCGGTTGCATAAAAAACTTCCAACTTCCTCTCTGTGGACTTCGGTCCCCAGGCATAACATCTGCCTGGAGAGAGATCTCTCTATTGGAGTATTTCCCCACATTGTAATGTTTATGCATTAGGATAGAAATAAATAATAATAAATTATATATTATATTACTTACCGTCGAATAATCAGTATCGTTCCAAATCTCCTCTTCGTATCTTCTAAGGCCATCTGTTATAACCTGTAGAACAAAAAAACGCAGTATTTAGAATAGAACGACGACTTGGATGAATGCTAGATTCGTTGAGTGAAAATATAGAATTCAGTTGAGTGATAAAACGGTTGAGTGACGTAAAGGTTGAGTGATAAAATGGCAAAAGCTAATTTTAATTGAAATAAGTCGATTCTGCCTGATAAACACAACTGTGTGAAATTATTTTAAAAGGACAACTAAACTTACTAGTAGGCAGTAATATATAAGCCATGAGATCGCCAAGATACACAACACCAGAAAAATACACATGTCGTTGTAAGTTGAGAGACACAAGTAATAAGTAAAGAATAATAGAACTAATTTTCCGTCGAGTGTTTCTTTCAATCCAATCGTACTATACGGCTTTCAATTCAGAAATGCACACCTCAGATCAGAATCGACATTTTATATTATTTGCACGTCCTGTCAAATAAACGTTTACCCATCAGTAGTAAACGACCAACCACTTAGCCAAATGATTTTATAATTAATAATTTATTTTACCCTGTCTGACTCAGGGCGTCTATTTTCAGAAAAAATAAAAACAGATTAACTATAAATTACTTACTGATAATTAGTTAATTCTTTATTTATTAGTCAGTTTCATTAGTTAAATGGAAAGGTAAATAAATGTATTAATCGCAAACAAATGCTGTTTTTAATGCAGCATGGATTAACTATTATTGACAACACAGGTGGCTCATACATTATCATTTGTATAATTATTAACAACAAATTAAATTAACCACGCCATGAGTTAATGCCCCCAGTTATAGACAGTTAATTCTTAGTTTAAAGATCATACGGTCGTGAATTGATTGTTTCTATTTATTAGAGAGTATTAAATAAGAGTAAGTGTCGATTACTAGTTCCTTGTCCATTACTGGTGCCGTCAGTTTATTTAAATTTTTCAGTGGCTGTAACTGTAAGTATTTTACCTTTGTTAAACGTGTGATAGTTCAACTCGAATATGACTGTATGTCTTATAAGACAATTTTACGATCGCTTCTTAGTATTATTAATTATCCATCAAAAACAAGTGTTTTCATTTCCTCAATTTAAATGATACAAAAGTGATAGTACTGACAATCATTTGACAACTACTGTAAGAAGTAGACAAAAAAGTTGGACCAGACTAACGTTACAAACTATACAGAGCATAAAACAGACACCCCTTTTAATTTACAGGGGTGATAAATAAATAGGTAGCTCTGTAACGTATGAAAAAAGATTGACATAAAAAGAAGCTTAACGATTTTTTTTGTATTTTATTTCAATTAAAAACTACCTACAAACTTACTCCAAACCAACATCCTTTTTACACAATAACATTTGAATTAAACTTCAAACCGCCGCTCACTAAAACTTCGATATTTCACTCGAAATCACTAAATACTCGCGTCACTTTTCCACTACTTTTTTATCACAGGTGTGCGTAGTATATTCGTCGCAGGACACGACAGACTGAATGACTGAATAAACATAAGGTTGCGCCGACCCTAGACCCATTATTTTGGGTAGGAGGTGAGAGTGCGACTCTTCAGGTAGAATATAAGGTCGATAGAAGAAAAAGCCGTGACCGAGCATTTATACCTTATCGGTTTAGGTAGTTAAAACAATGTAAACAATCTTGATGTGTCTTTTTATTTAAACATACACTTTATAAATCGAAATCTTTACATTTTACAATTTAGGTATGAAAAAATCATTTACTTTCATAATTGAATTGTATAGTGTAACGATTTTCATTTTTAGACTGTGTATTTT
Source organism: Adoxophyes honmai (assembly GCA_005406045.1). Classification (NCBI taxonomy): domain Eukaryota; kingdom Metazoa; phylum Arthropoda; class Insecta; order Lepidoptera; family Tortricidae; genus Adoxophyes; species Adoxophyes honmai. The sequence continues at coordinate 164,192 of BHDV01068782.1, forward strand.
AACAAAAAGACATGTCAAGATTGTTTATATTGTTTTAACTACCTAAACCGATAAGGTATAGATAAGATTGTTGTAAATACAATATTTACATTTTGTCCTTTAAGTGACACATGGAAGGGAAATTCAGCGCGATTGCATTGTATCTCTTGTTTCAAGAGCTTTGAGGAGTTTCTTATATATATATATATTTTTAATTTCACAGCATTTTTTTTTCCAGTGATGGAAACAAATGTTGTCGTTAATTTATCATGTTTATATTGTACAATAAAGAGTTACATACATACATACAATTTTTTATGATTCAATAAAAAAAAATCGACAAAAAAATATTTTCAGAACTAATCCCCACTTTTCTATAGAATTTCAAAGCAAAAGTTACATTTTAATGTTATCTGACTGAGGAACAAATTAGAATTGTTGATTTTTTCTCAATAAATATTCGTATCGAGTGCCTTCCCACGTGTGGCATAAAAATCTACTAAACAAAGTTGCTCGCATAATTGAATTATAAAAAAGTAGAAAGAAAAGACAGTCTATGCTGTTATATGTCCGTGGATGGTTAAGTGCACTGCACATAAAGTTTGAGTGAAAGTATTTGTGTCTCTACGGCAACGATTCAGTGACAACACAGTTGAATTATTTATTTTAGGTGATCTACGTGATCGGTCGTCTATCGACGGCACGGATCGATGGTAGAATGAAATAGTAGAACGGAATATAGCAGGGGTTAATCGATCAGCATCGACCGGCAATCGATCGATTGGTCAGTCGACCGTTCGATCATTTAAAGCTACCAAACTAGTCGATCAACTTCGATCGACGTTGACCGATGCCCTCCATCGACAATCTATCGATTGGTAAAACCCTTACAAAATGGTTAAGTTACAACATGATTGAACATTAAACTACTGTGAGACTCACTCATGTTGAAAATTTTTCGGTTAATCTAGGAACTGCGGCGGCTGCTGCTGCCAAACGCGCACTGCGCGCCTCCGCTTTCTTCGCGCGACTGAGCTAAACTCGATTTATTAAACGTGAGTTATCCGAAAAATTTTCAACATGAGTTACAACATGGTTGAGTTACAAACGTTTGAGTTACAAAATGGTTGAGTCACAAAATGATTGAGTTACAAAAAGTTTCAGTTACAAAGTGGTTGAGTTACAAAACGTTTGAGTTACAAAACGGTTGAATTACAAAATGATTGAATTCCAAAAAGTTTCAGTTACAAAAAGGTTGAGTTACAAAAAGTTTCTAGCTACAAAACGGTTAAGTTACCTGCTCCAGGTCCTGTGATATCTTGGTGCGCGTGGCCCAGTCGCCCTGGCGGTCGTGGCCGTCGTGCCGCGGCGCGCGGCCGGCCGTCTGCGTCACGATCAGCAGGCGCCCGACGTCGCGGTCGGTGAACTCGAAGTCTGACTCCGAGTCCGACCTGGATAACACACTCGTGAGCATAGGAGATAGATGGACGGACCAGATACAGGTCACTCGTGAGCATAACAGATAGATCGAAGGACGGACCACGCACAGGTCACTCGTTAGCATAGTATAATAACAAACTGCTGCAGTAGAAGGGAAACAGGGAGGGGAAATGCAGAGAGTGCTGAGAAGAGTTTAAATAAAATGCACTAGAAAGGCCAATAATTGCTTACAAACCTATTCCTTAAAACCTACTAAAAAGGTTTCACGCGCCTTCTTTTTAAAATTAAAAAGTAAGTTGTTGCGTGTTCATCTTTTGTTTTCTCTTCTGTCAAAATCGCATATATTTCTCGCATTTCGCATTACCGCTATTATAAGTAGTGATGTGCCGGATCGTTAAAAATGTATATCCGCGGATACGGATCTGAATGCGGATATTTAGAGTCAAGATCCGCGGATACGGATACGGATACGGATTTTTATTTTCTTATTCATTTGGTGTCAGCACCCGCGGTCTTGAAACGATAGTTGACGTTACGCCGGCCGCAACGTCAGGCAGGACATGTTTTGACTTGCTTAGTTACTTTTGGTTATAAAGATCTATCTATCTAGATGTCTGCAATGTAAAGGTGCCAAATATTTGAATTAAATACATAAAAATACTCTGAATGGATTTTAATAGTTTTTTGATTCTACCTCATCACTTGAAAAAGATCCGTAAAAGATCCGCTCGAAAAGTAACGGATACAGATACGGATACGGATTTTTCTTTTCCCTCGGATATCCGCGGATACGGATACGGATACGGATACGGATATCCGGAACATCACTAATTATAAGATTATTTAAGTTTAATTTAATTGTATACATTCCCGCTGCTGTAATTTAAAATCTTAATAAACCCAAGAGTTGTGAGACACACCACATTACATACGTGTCACACAAACAAGCAATTACACATAGTGTCTCCAACTAGGATACTTCGTGCCGCATCCGCTGGAAATTTGGTGAGTGTTATTTTTAATCATAGTACTTCGACTCCCGCCTAATTGTGCATCTCAACAGCTGCGGATTGGGTTCCGCACCTGGCACGATTATGCACCATGGAGAGAAGAGGTCAGACAGTGGAAAAAGTGTTAAATAAGTGCTGTATGGAGCAGAGGTGAAAAAGTACACTCTACGATATGGAATAAAGAGTAGTAATGTTAATCAAAGCCCGTTGTCCTATTCCTATGTAAAGGACAAATGTCATACGTTCGAATTTTACATTAATGACGATCGAAATTTGACGCTATGCACCAGGGATTGGTCTCAGTAGGCTCTAGCCCGGTTGCACCTCAGCAATGAAGGCCTAATGGAGACATCAAGTGCGAGCGTGAGGGTAATATTACTACAAGCTTGCGACAGAGATAGATAGCAGCGGGTCAACGCTCGAATTTCTCTGTGCTCCGCGACCGGCCTTTAGACACGCGCAGTCTGTCTGCGCTCGGCTTACAGGGGCAGCAAGCCTAGACGGATGTCTCTTGTGGACCGCAAGTATGGTCAGCATTGGGCCCGTTGCTTTGTTGACACCAACAACTAAGATGACGTCTCTATTAGGTGCTGAGAGTATCCTCCTGGCGTCAAATTCAGTCTGTCAACATCCGTCTAGCTTTGCCTCCCCCGTAGGCTTAGCAGAGCATACAGCTGTTGGAGTTGGCGTGGGTACTCACCAGGCGTCAGTAAAGGTGTTATGCCGCGGCGGAGGCAGCTCCAGCTCCTCGTCCAGCTGGAAGTGCAGCTCCTCGCGTTGAGGAGCGTCCTCGGCGGCCAGAGCGGTGCGCTCGCGGCTTCCCGCCTTGGCGCGACGCTTGACCTGAAAACGAACGTCAGTCAGTTCGTTCCACTTATAGCCCAGGTTATAGATCTAAGAAATGGCTGTTCCACTAAGGGTCAGTTCACACCGCGACGAGACGCGACGCGGCGCTGTGATAAGGTTGCGCGCTCTACACTCGCGACGCGAACACCCGCGAACGCCCGCGAAAGCCGCGAATCGCGAGTGTAGATGTTGTTCACGCCTTGCGTTCGCGCTTAGTTATTATGCGTGAGCCGCTGCGTAAATTCACGCCGTGAATTCACGGCGCGGCTTCGCGCCGCGAGTGTAGAGCGGGCTTCACATTTCACTGTGAGAATTCAGGTCCGTCGCGCTACGCCTCGAGACGTAGCGCGGTGCCGCGCTGCGCAGCGCGAAAAAACATGCATCGTCGTGCAGCGCCGCGTCGCGTCTCGTCGCGGTGTGAACTGACCCTAAGGCGCAGCGCAGACGACAGACTTTGTGCGATAGAGTCTGCGGCGACAGTCTGCGTGGATTGTATCCATTGTGCGGCGAACTTTTTGCGCGTCGTGTGCTTTACTGCATGAAATTCCATAGGTTCTATTTTCACAGACTAAAAAGTCCGCCGCGGATAGTCTGTCGTCTGCGCAGGGCCTAAGACTGCCTGTCCAATGGAGCGGAGCGAGGCATCGGAGCGGTGAGCGGGATAAACATCCACCAATAGAATTGCATAAAATCGTCGCTCCTCTTCAGTGGATGCAATAGGGATGATTTCAGGGGTATAACTATATCACTCTTATTAGGACGTTAGTTAGATCATGGAAAAATATGAGCTGCGTGAGTTTAAAATAAAAACCACGTGTTTCATATTCTTCCTAAACTAACGGACTAATTAGAATCTCATCAAAAACATTCTGTAAAAAATCTACCCAAGTCTCGTTGAAGCTGCTTGTTTATCTCTAAAAAGTAATGAAATCTAGACATAGTTGTGCCAAGTCTAAGGTTCCTTACTGCGATTTCTTTATTATTATAGTTAAAGTTGTGTGCCTTGGCCATTGAACATTTTTTATACGTTAGTGGGTACAAGTCAATTTTGTTAACATGTAATGTTGCAACTACCTTGTTTGTTACGCGAGATAATAGCCCATACTGGTAAGGGTAATTGGTATAAAGTGTTCAACGACCAAGTCACACAACATTAACTATAATAATAAAGAAATCGCAGTAAGGAACCTTAGACTTGGCACAACTATGTCTAGATTTCATTACTTTTTAGAGATAAACAAGCAGCTTCAACGAGACTTGGGTAGATTTTTTACAGAATGTTTTTGATGGGATTTCACTTCTTTTTGTAGAAACTAGAGCATATACATTAATTATGTTAGATTTTCTTATTTTACACATTTACTTATTTCTGCAAATTATCTTTCTTTTCTTTTTTCCGGTTTTGATCTCGTACAGTAGGAACAGTTTTTCGTATTGCTCATTCGCGGTCCTTAAATTAGAACATGTGTCTCTCTACGCTGGAGTTTTGCAATTACAGTCGATTTTTTTTATGTACCAGAGCAGCTCAGGGTCTTCATCAGATACTTCAGACCTCAGATTTTTGACATCAAATGAAGCGACCCACTAAGTTGAATATTTTTTGTAAAAGAAGTGTGTCGATCTCTATAGTAGTTTGGCTGGGCTCTAGTGTTTTCACCAGGTACTCCAGATCTTCGATAATCCTAGTTTTTACATTTTTCCCTTTATGTAGTCGTTAATCCCTAACCATGTACCAAATTTCAGCTCTCTGAGTTAACGGGAAGTACCAGTTCTATTTTGATGATCATGAGTGAGTGAGTGAGTGAGTGAGTGAGTGAGTGAGTGTCGAAAATGCGAAACTTTGCTTTCGCTTAACTTCGGAACGGAATTACCTACAGACTTGAATATTTGGATTTTAAGTATGTGGTTATAGCTCACTAGATGACGAAAATTTCAGCGTCCTAGTATTATCCAGAGGTTCTCAAATAGAGGCCTGAAAATGCCGCGAAATGGTTCCAGTAAAGGATGGTACGGCAGTGCTTGCTTTGCGCTCGACTTGGTGGGGGCACTGCCGTGCCCCCTGATTACATAATCTTAGCCAGTCAACATCCCTATTCTTTCTTTTGAAATTTTATACTTTTGGTTGGCGACTTATCTATACTCTTTTTACATACATCACGCCTGTATTCCCAAGAGGGGTAGGCAGAGCACATGAATTCAAGAATTCAGTGCCACATCTAGCAATTTCAGGGTATCCAGATGGTTAAACGTGATATTGCAGTGACAGGTTGCTAGCCCATCGCCCACAATACACTAACAAATTTGTTACTCTTTTTTTATGTTGTACTCTTTTTCTGTCTGTAAAATAAAGAATATTACTTACTTACTTACCTTATAAAAATACAGCTGGCATAAGCAATTGCCATATGACTATTCGGCAACGCTATTTGCCGAAGCGCTGAATATTCAGCCACCGCAATTCCGGCACAAAGTACTCGCTTGCCGAGGGCGTAAAGGATAATACGACAAGTCGGCCATTTGACTTTTTGTTTCAATAGCGAGTAAATCACGTCACGGCACGCTTTGCCAGATCAATACAAATAACAAATTAAACAAGCAAACGAAAAAAATTCCCAAACCTCTCGAAATGTGCTAAAGTTTATCTTTCTCCTCTCGGGATATTGTATAGTGAGAGGTTGTTTTCTGAAGCTGGTATCATTTACGATGAAAATCGTAATAGTTTGCTACCATCAAATGCTGAAAAGCTTGTTTTTATCCATCACAACTATCCAGTGATAAATTTCACTTATTAAAGTATTGTATTGTATTGTATTGTATGGCTCTTTATTGCACATTAAAAAAAAACAGAAAACAAAAATGTAAATTTGGTAATAAATACAAATCTCATGTAATGTGGTGTCGTTTTTGTGTATGATTTGTAATTTAATTTTAATTTGTATATTAAGACAACTAGCAGCCCGTCCCGGCTTCGCAAGGGGTAGACAATTATTTATTTTTGGAAATTAAGCTGATTTTTTTACACCCTTGGTTACATTTTTGACGATTACCAAGGATCTCAATTTTTTTTCAAAATGAAACGTAGCCTATGTCAATTCGGAAGAATGTAGCATACTAATAGTGTTTTTTTTTTAAATCGGCCCAGTACTTTTTGAGCCTATTCACTACAAACATACAAAAATACAAACAAACAAACAAGTCTTTCCTCTTTATAATATTAATGTAGATATATTGAGTGTTAGGAATTGATATTTAAAAGAAACGGTTGTTGTTGCTCTGAAACTATTGAAATCTGAAACTAACTGAAACTAAAAATTGCTATGCCCTTGTAGGGTCCATGTCAGTACTGGCTAACTATACTAAGAACATCTGTAAATACCATGGTTGCAATGAATAAATTGAATTGAATTGAATTGAACTAAAGTTTCAATTTAGTACTTATAGCCTGACAACTATCTATTTGGCCCTCGCCATGTTGCGTATTTTCAGTGGTATTAATTTCTTTTACTGGCAATGATTACACTTTGACATCAGACGTTCGATGTCATAGAATGTCACCGATGTAAACAAAACGAAAATATATCGTGATTTAAACGATTTTATCATAAAAATGCCGAAAAATATTCCAAAAGATGCAAGAAAAACCTTTTAAATACGATTAAGTATTTAAAGCAAAGAAAGGACGAAAGATTGAATAGTATTTCATTGAATAATGTTTTGTAATTGGTTACTGACATGACTGGTACTGACACTTTACAGTGCGGTTGTATTGAACTGGTTAATTGTTATACTTAAACTTAATAGATTTTATTTTCTCATATAATGTGTATGTAGATCCACGATAAATGAATAAAGGTCCTATAATCGAATCCCAGACTGAACGATTTAGAGCTGATTCGCACGAGCGTTTTTACAACGGGCGTTAAAAAAACGTTTGAATAAAACAAATTAGAAATCATGTATTTATTCACACCAAGGCGGTTTTAAAGCGCGGCGTTTTTTTATCGAGCACTGTTCGATTTTCGACTTTGGGTGTTGGACGTTAAATCCAATTTAACATTTAACACACGGAACTTCGTAATACCGCCAACGCCGAGTTTTAACGCGACGCTTTTTAAACGCTCGTGCGAACTAGGCCTTATAATCGAGGTTGGTGGTCCTGAAAGCGACACAACATCTGACGAAGATCAAACTTCACCAGAGTCAGATATGAAGAATACTTCTAAATATTGAGTATTTGGAATCAAATTTTGACGAATAGGTTATATTACAAAGCTCTGATTCTCTGGGTTAGATTCCCGTGTGGTGCCGGGTTAAAGCCCTAACAGAAATGTTGACCAAACCGCTGAACACACGTTCGAATTTGGTTTGGAGCCAACCAAGTTCGTGGTTCGGACCAAACCAAATTTGGTCGTCTGTTAGGGCTTTTAGAATAACACTTCCCCCTTTCTTCCCGTGGGTGTCGTAAGAGGCGACTCAGGGAAAGGGTTAGTGTATTGTGGGTGATGGGCTAGCAACCTGTCACTACAATCTCATGCTTAACTATCTGGTTACCCTGAAATTGCTAAACGTGGCACTGGATTTTTGAATTCATGTGCTCTGCCTACCCCTTTTGGGAATACAGGCGTGAGAATATGTATGTATGTATGTCTGATTCTCTGTAAATAATGTTTTGGTATTATTCAAATATCAACACAAACCATTACACACCATGCTGACTATACATGACGTATGCACATTATTGCCATACGTAAACTGATAGTAGCGACACTGCGCCAGGGCTAAATAGATAGTTGTCAGGCTTTACATGCTAACAATGGCACTTGAATACAATAGTACTTAGCTTAAATAATAACTACATATCTTACCTCAAACCAAAGAAACGACAGTTAAAGTTTATAAATTTTATTGTCAATTCCTTCTTCACTTCACTTCACTTCACTTCACTTTCACCGGGTGATTCAACAATACAAACCAACTGCCAAAATGTGACAGTCATACAACCGTCAAATCCTACCCACATCTTACCTGACATATGATTCTTTGCCAACCGTGTTTTTAATCATGTCAGGCATTATTAACCTACCCCCATTTATGGAGTATTAGATATTTCCTGTGTAGGATGAATAGTACGTACTACTCGGCCAAATACCGAATACAAAGAAAAGTGGCCGAATACCGAATAGTAGCTTAGTAGCCGAATATTCGTGGCATCTCTACTGGGAACTATAATAAAACTCAAGTGTTGCCGGAAATAAAGTCATTTTATTTAAGTTTCTTACATACACAAGTAGGTGGCGCTGGTAACTCAAGTATTAGGTACTTACCTATGAAATTAGCGTTTTTTTCTTGCTTCTAACTATTGCAGCTTCCATAACATAAAAAGACTTTACATAACTCAATATTACAAAAGATTTTGTCTTCATTGTGCAACGACTGACATGAGTGACATGAAACTAAAGAATGTATTAATAAAACTAAAAAATATATATTTTGAAAATCAAGTTCATCTATGTTTCCAGAATTTTGTACGGGACTGGTTACAATAACTGATGGAACCATTTTTTTTCTCATTGTTAGACAACACTAATTTCTTAATATCATGCGAACCTAACGTTTCCAACTACCATTGCACAGTGGGGAACAAGAATTGACACAAGTGTTAGTCTCATCCAACTGCACTAATTTCGGGACCAGCCATACAAATACGATCGCCTATCTTCTTAGATTTTGCTAAATAGCTACACAAAGTTGTGTCAAGATGTTCTGCAGTATCTTAGAGCAATAGATCGATTCATCGTCATCATCATCATCAGCCTATATTCGTCCACTGGACATAGGCCTCTCCTATGGCACGCCACTCTCGGTTCTCCGTTTTCCTCTTCCAACCACTCCCAGCCACCTTGCGTATATCGTCGCTCCATCTTGCCCATGGACGTCCTACACTACGTTAGATTGATTGATGTATGAATATTATTTTAATTTCAGTGTTATAATATCGTAAAAGTAAACTTTACCGGAGTAAATAGGTTATTCGCTTCTTACCTATATGACTATAACCTGAGCGCTCGTGAATCACTCAGAGAACGCTTTAAAGAAATAGAAATACTCACTATAGCTTCTCAGTACATACTTGACGTGATAATGTACACACATAGACATTTTAATTCCTTCAAGAGAGTATGTGATGTTCATAATTTTAACACGCGAAACAAGCATAAACTTTTAGTCCCTAAGTTTCGACTACGAAAAGTAAGCAAATCGTTTGTAGGAAACTGTGTGAGATTTTATAACAGAATACCTGTAGATGCGTGGCAATTACCGCATAATTCATTCAAGCAGTATATTAAAAATACTCTCGTAAAAAAAGCGTACTATACAGTTGACGAATATTTATGTGATAATAACATGGATTGGCCAAGCTTAAATGAATAACAAGTGTGTGCTATACTGTAATATTTTTTTATTTTGTGTTCCCTATTCGTATTATTGTTCCGAGTGCGAGTGTTAGTGAAATTTGAGTGCATTCGTGTATGTTTTAATTGTACCTGGTCCTGCTGCCGCTGTTTTCTGCTAGGCTATATCTAAATATCTAGTTTCGAAGTTTATCGTAATTTGGCAATAACTCCATAACAAATTCCACTGTAAGTGGGAAGTTTGTGTTTTATAATTATAACCTAGACATAATTGTTGCTATGTCGTATGTATAATAGTTTGACATGAAATGTATATTTCATGATTATGTATACCTTTTAGACAAAGGGAGACTTTTTACATCTCCTTTCATCTTAATTGACAATGGAGGCACTTTACACCTCTATTAAACTTAGATTAAGTTAGTATATATTACTAATAATAATATTTTATATTATATATTTTTTTTCTCTTTGACTTGTGGAAATTGTATGAAATTAGTAGTTTGCTTTATTTAGGGAACCTACCACACAGCGCTATGGCTGTTATTTAATTTTTCATTTTTCCCTTTAATGTAATATAGATAACTAGTGCATGTGTTGCTGGCCCGAGGCTGGAGTGACGCGTCCCGTAAGGGTTCGTGGCGTAGGCAATCGTGCCTCGGTACCGCTCTGCTTTCAGAACAGGACATGATGGCATGAAAACCTGCGTCAGCGCGTTGCCTTGGCCCTTGGATCAGTGATACATGTTTTTACTTAAATATCCTGCCTCCACATTAACTACACTGATTGTTTTTACGTAAATTTATACTTTTTTGTTGTAATTAATTTTTTTTGAAAAAATGACTTTCTGCCAAGTTTCTTGCGGCGCATTCTTCTTGGCAATGATGGTCTTTCCGAAGCGCTGGTAAAATCAAAAAATGACGTGTAAAAGTGCTCTTAGGAGCCTATTTGCATAAATAAAGTTTTGAATTTTGAATTTTGAATTTTGATTTTCTACTAAGTTCTTAAATTCCCTGAAGTAGCAAAATGTTTAATCTATTGACTTTAGAAAATACATAAAGCCATTCGACGGTAAAAAGTCTGGCATCCCCAGGAGACTTACTTCCCCCGCAGTGATCAGCATAGACAATGTTCAGAGCGTCAATGCTTCATGAAGAACTGACTAGGAAAGAGAGCTTCGTTTGCTTTCCCTCACAGCATACTTCACAATTTCCTCTGGACATTTCTTCATAATCATGGAATGACACTGCCTCTACGGCTCGTACTTTCATGATGTTGAGATTATTAATATTGCTATAGGAAAGTAATTTATTCAGGTTTTTTTTACTGCATAAGTACAGAAACTTATTAGCGCTGGTAGGCCACGTATTATACAGTGGTCGGCAAAAATCTTGACCATTTGTGCCATGTCAAATTAGAAGTCACAGTCATCGCTGCAAGTAGGTTCTCCGTACAGTGTTTAATTTATACACACCATATGTTAGGTTAGCTTCACCAATACATTCATTTTTATAGTAAATGCGGCATGTATCTTGTGTGGATACTCGGTTGCCACTAGATATGATTCTACTAACGGATAGACGGTTGGTAGAGAGGTTAAGTATAGGTAGTATAAACAAAACATTCTGGACATCAACTTCTTCCACATTCCCGACCATCGTTTTTAACTGCAAATCGCCCGACAGTTTTCCGACACACTTTCCTCGTTTCATCATCATCATTTCAGTCATTCGATGTCCACTGCTGAACATAGGCCTCCCCTTCAAGACATTAAGCACCAGTTGGAAGCTGCCTGCATCCATCCAGCGTTTTCTGGCGATCTTTATCAACCTACCTTCCTTATCTTTCTTATTTGCCGCAATGATATGTTGAGTTTCTGTGTTACATGAAACATTCTTCAACATGTTTAGTTCAGTCTTCATCACTGCAATTCCCAGTCAGGAACATTGCACTAAATGCATTATTGTATAGTTTGTCTTTTTAACAACACTTATTTATGTAATGCCCGGGCAAAGAATTTGCAGTCAAATGTAATGTCCTTGTGCCCGGGTAACTTGTATTTACACATTCTCGACACCAAACTTAGGCAGATTTTTTGACAGTTTCCCAAAAAATCAGACTAAAAGCCGACAACCAAAACAGCGTATATTTCTCACCGCTGTCATATCACATTTGTTCTCGTTACCCGCCATTTGCCTTTTTGTGAATCGAATTCAAACATCGTTCATTTTTGAGATGATCTGTTCCTATAACTATGAATCCGCCTTCATTTCTAACATCAGCTTCTGCACTCGTCTGCCCTTATCCTTATATTCATTCCGTTGATATCATATCGTAGATGCAAATGTATAGGTCCAACCGGGTAATAAATTCAACCAATCTAATCATCGTTTATTTCCTCTGTGTCTTTTAAGTTTCTGAGCTATTTCCATCAGCAGGGTCACAAAAGTCACCAAATCTAAGTTTGCTGGACGTATTGAGATCTTTGTTTCAAGAAGGTAGACTAAACCGACGTGTGAATCCAGATTCATCGAACAACGACTTAACTTAGCCCACACTATGCACTTTTTCGTTTATGATGTGTACGTAAAGCGAAGAGTTAAGTATTTTAAGCATTTTGCTGTAGCTTTTCGATCAACTTTGTTCACTTTCTTCCAGGGAGAGAAAATCTTCCACAATGAATGCCCACTCGAGTCATCTCTTCCAGTTTCGGAATGTTAAATGAATAACATACCACCAAGACCTTTTTCACAATTTTAGAAAATAAACGTTTCTTAGCACATAAAACATAATAAAACTCAAATATTGCCGTAAACAGATAAAATTGATTTATTCATTTTTTTTTGTACTGCATAGTACAGGAACTTAAAATACCGCTTAAATTATTATATAAAGATCGGCAAAAAACTTGGCCAGATTTAGTGGTAAAGTTCGCGCATCGCTTATACCAAGCAAAAGCGATCCGCGAACACCACAAAAAATCTGACCAAGTTTCATGTCGAGAACTATACAACGTGTTACAAAAATGCAAAGGGTTCAGTCAATTTACAATATAAAAAAAAACTAATAACTAATACCTATACTAATTCCTCTTATCGAGTTTGCAAACCTTTTCGAATGAAATATTGAAAACCCGTCAAATAATACACTATGTTAAACAATCAATGTTAACTTCAATTCTATTCAGTGACAACTTACTAGAGTTTACACTTACTTCAATAGCTTTAGGCTTGAGACCACTAAACTTCATAATACCTTGATTCACAATACCCCTATTTATCAAATTTCCAAAGGGTCATAATACCTAAATGTCAAATTGTCTCGTTCTTATAATGAACAAATAACGACGAAAAAGTCCGGAATTTAGTTCATTATAACAATGAGACAATTTGACAAGCTTTTGCCAATTTGATAAATAGGCGTATTGCGAACCAAGGTATTATGAAGTTTAGTGGTTTCAAGCCTTCAATAATACACATTTTTACCCAATTTTTTGTAACACGTTGCATACTAAAAAAAAAAAAAAAAACAAGGGGCTTTAGCGCGTGACAGCGCCGCGCGTCCCCTCTATAGTGCGTCACCGCACCGTATGCGGTGAGGCGTCTGCGAGCGTCTCGGTACAGTTAACCCTTGGAGGCCTAGGGCTTAGCTGAGGCTAGGGCTCACCTCGGTCCACACGTCGGAGCCCCGCTCGGCCGCGGGGCTGCCGGTGGACGCTGCGTCCGCCTGGGACTCCACTGGTTCTGCAATAACACGGTCAGTTTCATTACAACATGAAATCATCAATTTAAATATCAAATTTGATATTTATCACGAGCTATTCGGTGAAGGAAAACATCGTGAGGAAACCTACACACAGCGACGAAGTAATTCAACCTTGTGTGTGAAGTTCCCAATCCGCACTGGGCCCGCGTGGGAACTATCGCCCAAGCCCTCTCGCACTGAGAGGAGGCCTGTGCCCTGCAGTGGAACGTATATAGGCTGATGATGATGATGATGAAATCATCTGTGGTATAGGATTTAGGATAAAGTTGCGACTACAATACTTAAAAACACTGGGCAAGTGCAAGTCGGACTGGCACACGAAGGGTTCTGTACCAAAAACAACCCCCTTTAATTTTTATTACTATTTTGATTTTAGTGTTTGTTATAGCGGCAACAGAAACACATCATCTGTGACAATTTCAATTGCCTAAAACTCTTACGGTTTTTGAGATACAGCCTAGTGGCAGACGGACAGACAGGCAACGAAGTCTCAGTAATAGGGTCCCGTTTTCACCCTTTAGGTTCTTAATTGAAACTTTAAGATGATATTTAAACAACCAAATGTAAAAAAAATAGCCCATGATAAAAATACAAAAAAAATCATACATTCGTTGAACCACCCAAATCTAGAGTTTCGTTTGCTCAGCCCACCCCATTGGGGAGTACAGGCGTGATGTATGTACCTATGTATGTATGTATGTGAAACCTGTCGGTCGACTCACCTATCCTCCGCTGCGGCACAAATTCAGCGACGTCGGGGTTCAGCGGATCATGATGAGATCCCGGCAATGGGGACACGCCGCCCCGGGATCGGAACATCCTGACAGACACACAACATTAATATATAGACAAAATAGTAGACGACTAAAAAAAATAGTCCGTCAGATTATCAAAAAATATTTAACACTTTTTTATTTTATTTGACAAACAAAAAATGACGATAACAAAGCGGATAAAAGTTTCGCGTGTCGTCACTACATGGTACTATTTTTAACTAGGCGTGATGTCACAAGCCCCTCCGGAAGTTTGATGATCTACCTATACCTTTGTCGATGTTCAATTATTTTATTTGTAAACCAAAAAAACTCGGGTCTCATATTTCTACAGAGCCAATAACCGTAGAGAAAAAAGGCACTAGCGTTACGCGCGATCTTGGGCCGGCCAATAAGAGCACATCGATCGCCGCGATGGTTTGGCGGAATCGTCTCCGAACAACCAAAATGACATTAGTACTCTAGTGCAGGAGTTCCCAACCAGGGGGGCAATCTCAAGGGGGGGGCGCGAAACGTTTATGTTTGTAATAGAAAAAAAAAATCAATGTACACAAAATCAAATGTTGTTAAAATAATGCTGGTTTTATTCTGACCTCTGAAAAAAATATGGTGGGGGAGGGCATGAAAATATTATTTGTGATCCGGGTCGGGACGAAAAAAAGGTTGGGAACCCCTGCTCTAGAGGGTTTGTCCTCTACGCTCACGAGCCTCGGGGGTCCGTTTGGTGTAGTATGGTACCTGGGCATGGGCGGCGGGGGCACAGCGCGCAGCAGGCTGGACACGGGCGCGACCAGAGGCCCGCCCATCGTCGCCAGCGGGAAGATGCCCACCATCTGCTTCTTGCGGCTGCCGAGGATAACAACACATCATTAGCAACCCAAAGTTAGAGCAACGAGACTACACTTCAATATGTACGAGACAGCACTTCAATACTGAGCTGATTCGTGCACATGCACATACATACATACATCACGCCTGTACTCCCAAATGGAGTAGATAGACATAATTTTAAACAAAAAAAAACCGACTTCAAATTAGCAATATTTTAAAAGTATTCTGTTTACTGAATGTAAAATCTTCACTTCATCAACAAATTACCGAAAACGCCGTACATCTCCATATAAAATTTGAAGAGTTCCCTCGATTTCTCCAAGATTCCATCATCAGATCCTGGTGTCGTGCCAATGGGACCAATTTCGAGTTATACCCTTTCGATTAAAAAAAATAATTTGAAAATCGGTCCACGGGTTTTCGAGTTATCGAGTAACATACACACAAAAAAAAAAAAAAAAGGTCGAATTGAGAACCTCCTCCTTTTTGAAGTCGGTTAAAAACCAACACACTTCAATAGAAACCAGTAAGTTCACATTGAGACGTACTTCAACACTGGGCTGGTTCCACCAGTTGGGCAACCAGGTATTTGTGGATTTATGGGTCGTATGATGTTATTATGAAACTTGTCTTCCGCTCGTGTTATTTGGTTTAAGGGGAACCGGAATACATTCGTAGATATCGTACGAGGCGACTAAGGAATAGGTTAAGGTACAGGCTAGCAACCTGTCACTAACTTAAAACATAATAAAATATGTTAGAAGTGGATACGAAGCGTGAAATAGTCATGATTTTGTTTCGTAGCGTTTCGTGTGCTCCGTGTATCCCACTTGGGAATACAGGCGTGATGTGCGATCGTCATACTAAATTTCGTAAAAAAGATTATTTTTTGCTTGTACGTAATTATGCCTTGCTTCCACTCGTATGCCACTATAACGAAACTCGCTCCGCTCATATCGTAAACACACACTCCAAATCCCATAATGTGATGGTTACAGAAAAAAATCTTACCGTTTCTCGTTGCTGTCAGTTTTCTGGCCGTCGCCAGACTGTTCGAGGATCTCTTCCCCGTTCGACTTATCGTCAGGCTTATCAGACTTCTCAGACTTGTCGGACTTATCGGACTTGTCAGAGTTATCGGATTTGTCCGATTTGTCAGTTTCGTTGTGAGCCACCTCAGGCTCGACTTTCTCCGGCTCTTGGGGCGCTGGTGGCGTCGAGTCCTGGGTCACCTGAAATGGAGGAAGTCTTTAGTTTTGGAATTAACTGAAAAAAAAAAAGGTCAAGTGCGAGTCGGACGTAAAGCGTCCGTCGAAATGTTTTTTCTTTTGTGGCGTGAATTTGATTTGGATGTTATGGTTTAACTGTACCTTTTTATGTAACTTTAGACCTTAAATACTGATAAATGTGGCTATGAAATGGTACTAAAGGTTTTGTCTAGCCTGATTAGTATTACAACAGCAACACATGACACAGCTATAGTGGTTATTGTTTAAGTGTTGTATTTACAATATTATAATATTACTATCGAACCAATGATTCCTGACCCCACTATAGAACTTATTTACAGTGAACGCCACAGTGACATGGCATTCCTCGACAAAGGAAATCTTTAACACGTCTATTGGGACATTTGGGACAACGTTTAGCAGTGATTCAAGAATTAATCGTTGCAACTTATTTTAGGATGTTACCAGACCTATCGATCGATCGTAGAATGGAATAATCGACGTCGATCGACAGTTTCTACCAGATCAATCGATGGATCGTCGATAGACGGCATGGATCTATGGTAGAACGAAATAGTAAAATAGAATCTAGTCGGAGTTGATCAATCCGCTTCGATCGGTATCTGTCGATCAATTATAGCAACCAGACGTCATCAACATCGATCGACGTTGACCGATTGATCGTTTGATCTGGTGACACCTCTACGATTTAACTGCGACCTCTATCCTCACCTCTTTCTTCTCAACAGCCTCCTCATTCTCTATGCTCGGCGCCTCTTTCGCCTCTTCGGCGTCCTCCTTGTCTTTGGGAGCGTCTCCCTTCTCCTTCTCGTCGGCATCCTTCTCCTTCTCTTTGTCGGACTTCTTGTCTTCCTCGTTGTTGTTGCTAATGTCCATGATCGGCCATTTTGTGGGCTCGAACGCCGTGCGCACCTGTGCGGGATAAAATACGATGTTAAGGTATGTTCGCTGATAAAATAAGAACATTCTAGTACTAAATCTTCTTTTTAGTCGACGTAGCTTGTACCGATCTACCTAACCATTTTTCTAACCCGCCTAAACTGTTAACAACTCCCCTGAACTGTTCACAACTTTCCTAAAATGTTCACGAATCCCCCTGAACTGTTTACAACTCCCCTAAACTGTTCACAGCTCCCCTAGACTGTTCACAACTTTCCCAAACTGATCACAACTTCCCTAAAGTGTGCACAACTTCCCTAAAATGTTCACTACTCCCCTAAACCGTTCACAACTTCCCTAAATTGTTCACTACTCCCACTGTTAACAACTCGCCTAAACTGTTCACAACTTCCCTAAAATGTTCAAGAATCCCCTGAACTGTTTACAACTTCGCTAGACTGTTCACAACTCCCCTAAACTGTTCACTACTCCCCTAAACCATTCACAACTTCCCTAAATTGTTGATTAGTTTATTACATTTCCCCTAAAACTTTAACAACTCCGCTTAACATCATGATCAAAACCATTTACTCTGCCCTAATTGACCTAAACTATTTCCCAACCCACCTAAACTAACTCCCAACCCTTCTAAACCAATCCCCAACCCACCTAAACCTCTCCCAGCTCCCTCCTCACTGACCTTGAACCCGTTGACGAGCTGCAGCTTGTCCGAGTCCCGGATGGCGTCGAGCACTAGCGCGACGTCGCCCGTGAGCGCGCGGACGCGGTGGAACGACGCGATCAGCGTCACCGGGATCGTGCCGTCCGCCGACATCTTGCGCCGCAGGAAGAAGTCGCGGGCCAGGTTGTCAGGACTGAAGTAGTACTCGCTGGAAGGTCACAATAATTTTATGAAATACCTGTCGTTCTTTATTTGGATAAGTTCGTTTGTTTTACGCTTAGGTTTTAAGTGTCGCTGGCAGTTTTAAGCCGACTCTGATGCGCAGCTATACTCCGTTTTTTTTGGGTTGAGAAATTTAACGGTCTCAATTTGAAATTATCTCTGGAATTCATTAGTAAAACTGGAAAATATTTATGCAAATACACTTAACATTCTTTGTTATAATGTTCTTAAATCAAACATCATCATAATTTGCGCCGATATCTTGGGATTACTCAAAAATGTGTAAGGATTTGACAGTTAAATTTCTCAACCCAAAAAAAACGGAGTATAGTGTGTCATAGAGGACTTGAAAAGGACAGCGAGCGTTTTCAACCGTACGTTTAGCAGATATGTCGCGACAATAACTTCCTAAATCGAGTTTGGCTGTGTCGCAGTGCGCGTTGGCAACAACCGCTTAACATATAACATGGAAAGAAATTGTAACCATAAAATTTGTATGAGAAATTAGGGTCAATTTTTATTTCAATTCGTATAGAAACCGCCCATAGTTTTGAAGTACAAAAAAAGAAAAAAACTATTTTTAATCACATTGATCGATGGCCATTCTTCCATCTTTAAGTTCCGTTTTGTTTAAGATTAGACATTCAACCAACAAAATTGGATTTATTTTTTTCACAGGAATCCAAAAGCAAAACTAAATCATTACTGGAATAGCAGTTATCAAACGTTCTCAATACAAACTCAATTAAAAATGTGTGACAATTTGACCGTTAAAAATCGAATGTTATAATATAACATAGCATAGTTAAATGTGCATGAACTCACATCTGTTTCTTGATGAAGTCCTTCAGCGTCGCCTGATCGAGCCCCAATCCATACGGGGCTGCGTTCGCGTGCGCCGCCCCGTAGTAGTAGGCCTGGGCGAGCGGGGGCGCCAGCGGGGGCGCCAGCGGGCCCAGGGCTCCGTAGTGCAGGACCAGGCCCTGCGCGACCGCGGGCTGAGCTCGGAGCTGGGAGGGGGGGACTCCGTGAGATGGGGGGATGATATGTTTGATGGTTGATGGTGCTAAGACGACTGATGTCATGTAGCTACAAGTCGTGCCCACATTCATTTTTATGGTTCTGTACCTGAAGGATTAAAAAATGGCTGACATGGTCAACCTTGACCAAAGCCTTAATAAAGTTTAAAAAAAAAATGGGACCCTATTATTAAGACTTCGCTGTCCGTCTGTCACCAGACTGTATATCAAGAACCGTTAGAGCTTAGCGATTGAAATTTTCACGGATAATGTGTTTCTGATGCCGCTAAAGCAACAAATAATAAAAATAAAACAAAATAAATACTTATGGGGGGTCCCATAGTCCCATGTAAATATAACAAACTTTTTTTTGCAATTTTTAGGGCGGAACCCCTCGAGAGCGAGTCCGACTCGCACTTGGCTAGTTTTCAACAGTTACTCAAACTATGGTACTTCTTGTAGCTACAAATTGTGCCTAAGTTTCTTTTCACACATGTGCTTCAATTTTTTCGCTATTGTTCGTAGTCTGCTTGCATAAAATCGAAAATGATTGTATACAATAACTAAATAAAAATCAAGAGTTTCATAGACCATCAACCATCGCATGACCAAATGATAGTGATATGATAAGTGATAAAACAATAAATACCATCATCGTATAGCATAAATATACGTCCCGAGCATAAAACCCGATTCCATAGTAATTTATGTATTTTGAGCACCACTGACTATGAATTAAATAATACAAAATGTATATTATAAATATTAAATGACATGCATGCAAGCTTATGGAGTTATAATTACGTGACTAGGAACTTTATTATGTGGCAAAACTTAGTTCTGGATTATGAATATTATTTCCAATTGAAAATTGTGCCAAGAGTCGCCATGAGATAGTAGTAATATTTTCAACAGTGTAATGTTTATTGTGCTCTGCCTACCGTAATGTAGGCGTGATTTTCATGATTATGTAATGGAAATGACGACCAATAAAGAAAATACTACTAATTCATGTAAAAACTAACTTTTTTTTTCACAGACTGTACTAAGATTTTAGTAGGTTATTTATATTTATACCTTACTTTTTATCTAGTATCTATTAACCATAAATTAAAATGAAAACCAAAAAACAAATCAATGTAAGTAAATCCACTGTTACAAGCATAATTCAATTAAAGACAAAGAAAACAACTTGTAAAACATAAAATATGCAATTTTATATTACAGTCTTGCTTTTTAAGAAGCAACAATAAAAATATAAATAGTAAAGCAAAATAATTACACATAAGTTTAAGCAAAATATTTAACTCAATGTTAAGTCAAAGCTCGAAAGTGAGGTTATGGTTTTGAGGTTAAGTCACACGTGTTGCGTTAATTTAGCAAAATACATAAAAATAAAAACAACAAAACGTGTTAAATATGCATCGCGATGATATAAAAGCCCAAAACGCGTGTGGTACCCAAAAATGATAGAATGATTGCCAAATGTTCTGGGTTTGGGGACACGTTTTTGGTATACGCATTCTCCTTGTAAAAATAGTGCAAAAATCTACGATCAATACTTGTCCCTTTCTATATATTTAAATTAAAAAGAGAAGAAAAGACCTTAAAATACGAAAGTAATTTGTATCTAACAAGCCCTGATGAGTTTCAATAATAATATCACCAGAGTATTATACTAAGGCTTACTTATGTAGTTTCAAAATTTAATATGATTCGAAAGGGACAAATTTTGATAAGATTGTCTACCATTAAAGAAAATTGCGTATACCAGGGACACAAGCATTCAGCCATTGCATATGCCCCGAAAAAAAAAAGTTATCACACGGTACGGTCAATAACTCCGATAACTATATTGATAGCATAATCGCAATCAGATAATTACTTAATTCTGAAGGTGGTTGACCATACGATAGAAATTATCAAATAAACATTGTCTATTAAAAAGAAAATTATAAGAAATTATTTTTTACACATTTTACCTTCCTCGCGTCTAAAAGCAACATACATACAAACTTTTCGAAATAAGGACTACAGTTAGTGATTTCATAATCACTAACTTTGGTTGGTGGTTTGGTTTGGCTTTGGTATTTTGCCAAGTTAGACGCCGAGGGCTGTGCGTGATCCGGTACATTACACTATTCGGTATACAACTTGGCACTATTTTACATCATTTGGCACCAATTAGCGCACGCTTTTTCAGCAATTCGGCGAATGACTCGGCACAATGTTCCAGCTAAAACTGATGCGCGAATTTACTCTCTCTTTCAAAAAATATGCCAATCTATATTCCGAATACAGACTCAGAGATACGGAAGAGCTGTATGTCGATTCCTTGTCAAACTAAACGGCGGTGGTTGTGTGAGGGAGTATTTGGAGCTTTTTTCCAATATATTCCTTGACGCCGACGGTTCTCTAGGATTTCCTACCTGTGCCAGCTCTGGGGGGTAGTCGTGGTGGAACAGGTGCCGCGAGGGGGCTAAGTAAAGCCTAGTCTGGACTAGTTTAGCATTTTAGCAGAGATGTGTGGGGGGTGGGTACCTGGGCCAGCTCGGGGGGGTAGTCATTTGGAACATATGAGGCAAGGGGGCTACGTAAAGCCTAGTTAGAACTAGACGTGGGGGGGGTACCTGTGCCAGCTCTGGGGGGTAGTCGTGGTGGAACAGGTGCATCGGGGGAGGGTTTCGTGAGGCCTAGTTATGACTTGTCTATTATTTTAGCCGAGTTGTGTGGGGGGTACCTGGGCCAGTTCTACCCAGGGGGCTACATAAAGCCTTTAGTCTATTTTCATTGCTCAAATTACTCGATCCTCGACTTAAATATAGCCTAGTTTAGACTAGACTTGGGGGTACCTGTGCCAGCTCGGGAGGGTAGTCGTAGTGGAACAGATGAGGCGAGGGGGCTACGTGAAACCTTGGACTAGTCTAGTATTTTAGCAGAGGTGTGTGGGGGGGTACCTGGGCCAGCTCGGGGGGGTAGTCGTGGTGGAACAGGTGCGACGAGGGGGTAAGTAAAGCCTAGTTTGGCCTAGTTTAGTATTTTAGCAGAGTCGTGACGGAACAGGGTGAGGCAAGGGGGCTACGTAAAGCCTAGTCTGAACTAGATCTGAGTGTGTACCTGTGCCAGCTCGGGGGGGTAGTCGTGGTGGAACAGGTGCGGCGGGGGGGG
>BHDV01068871.1:0-33091 GCA_005406045.1 Adoxophyes honmai
AAAAAACAATCAAATCTTTCCTCTTTATAATATTAGTATAGATTTAATGTATTACAGACAAAAAACAGCATTGTTAGCAGATTTATACTAGACTAAAGCGAGGCTGTCTAGTTTATTCTGAAATACCTAACCCTAAAGCACTCTTAGCCAGCTAGCACCGACGTGTGTCGCATCCCAAGACACCGCAACAAGTGACGCTGTATATCTGAAATTTCACAAGTCACTACTTTTAAGCTGCCTTAAGCTAGCAAAGAGTGGTCTGCGCCAGAAAATAAACTACTTAGGTTTAGAAATAGTGTTTTAACTTTACTCTGTAGGTAAACGACATTTTTTCTACATACACACATCACTTCTGTATGCTCGAAAGGACAAGACAGAGATCACAGCATACTTTTAGTCATCTATATCATCGCGAACAGGGATAGTTGAGCCACTTACCTATGTTCGCAACTTGGTCGTGTAATACTATTCCAATAGCTGACATCTAGTCTGTCACATCGGTCATTGATTACACGTCTAAATTGCGAACAAGCAAGTGGCTCAACAATCCCGGTTCGTGACTGTACCTACCCAATTTTTGCCGTCGTGGTGGGTTGCTTCCGATGATGGCACGGTTTGGCTCGAAACGTCGAGCTACCTATTCGTTTTATTTCAGCATGAGTCTCGCGTTACTTTAACTATAAAAATAATTTGGTTCTTTCGAATAATTTTCGAAATCACAAATTGTGTAAAACATTACCAACTTCTCTTGAAATTCAAATTACGCTAACTCTTTGTTCACTTTCCCCGAACTAGCAACTCCTTGTATCGACACTTTTAAAACTTAAAAAAAGCGCTGCAATCATTTAATTTAAATACGAAAAGGATAGTTAATTTACAAGTCCAATGTTATGCATTTATTGCATTAGGTATGCGGTGCATAGCATCGTAGAATAATGCCATGGGATTATTTAACCATTTGGGTAGTCCCAGACGATTTGGTCCGTGGAAAGAGTGGTCGTTAGAGCCGACATGTCTTGCGTGTTACCTGTGATAAATTGTGTTTCAAATCTAGAAATATGAAACGTGCCGGGGACTGTAAAGCTTGTTTGATGACAGTTTGTATGGCAATGTTTACAAGCAAAACTACCCTTTAACTACATCCAAATCGCAATTCGTTTTCAGACGTAATAAGCAAGTGGTATATATTATGAAACCTACTCTAGATAGCCTAAAACAAAATAAAAGATTTTTTTAAGAAAAATATTTCATTTTCGAAACACGTCGTGAAATATTACTGTTTGGAAGGATGAATATTACTGATCCTTTGAAAAAATCTTTGGCATCATACTTAAAGAACTGCCAACAGAAGTTCTCATTTCGATACTTAGGTACCTCTAATTTCCAAAAATATTTAACGATGGTATTCGTTTAGAGTACCCAATTATGTCGATACGTATAGTTTCGAATTTGGACTTTTCTGAAGTTTTGTTTCCAGTAAAATATAGGTATTACTTACAAACGTACGTATGATAAAATAATTATTAAGTATTTAGCGTAGCTACAAAATTTGTCTGAAAATAATACGCCAACGGTATCGCCTTCAAATTGCTGCCCCAATTTGATACCGCTTGTTAAATATCGGCAACTAGTCTGCTTTTAATTACACGTATAAATGCATGGTGCATAAATTAATAATTACTTTTCGCGATGAAACCTATGAAGTAATATAACGGTGAGGATTTTCTCTAAAAGGCTTATTCAATAACGACGAGCAAGAGTAATGTGCATGATTAATGTTTCTTATTTAATATTTTTTCAATATACTTACGTAGAATCGAGATAATATTTAAACCATAGAATGAGATAGAAATTGAACGAAGATCTCATTTCTGTTAATAATAACAAAAATATGTCTATTTTTGTTAATAACACGACATGTTATATCTTCTTTCGAAACAGAACAAGAACGCTTTTATTCGTTGATTTCATTAGAAAGCATTTTTTTTTCGACGTTAGCGACACAAACTCGAGCAGATCAGTAGTACGTTAATTGGCAATTTAATACATGAGCCTTTTTCTTAAAATTAAGGTTGTTTTCTTTGTGGAACGTTTGCAGTTGTCATCTGCGGTCGGGTTCGAGAATGCGACCGCAGCGGCACCTTGACTACGAAAAACAAATGAAGATCCGCATCCATCCGAAGAATTGCAAATTATCTATCTATATATATAAAACTCAAAGGTGACTGACTGACTGACTGACTGACATAGTGATCTATCAACACACAGCCCAAACCACTGGACGGATCGGGCTGAAATCTGGCACGCAGGTAGATGTTATGACGTAGGCATCCGCTAAGAAAGGAATTCCCGAAATTCCCACGGGAACGGAAATTAGCGGGAAAATCCCGTTGTATGAAAAATCTAAACCGCTTAAGTTAGACGCTTGAAATTTGGCATGCTGATACCTTAGTAAACTTGAAGCTTAGTTGCAATAGGATATTGCGAAATTCCCACGGGAACGGGAGTTAGCGGGAAAATCCCTTTGTATGAAAAATTTAAACTGCTTAAGTTAGACGCTTGAAATTTGGCATGCAGGTAACATGGAAATAGTCGAAAGGATGGAGAGTGAGTGACATAGGCTACTTTTTGTCTTTTTATAATCCATCACTTCTCTAAAATGAGGGGTGTAAAGTATTTATGGAGCATTCCGCAATTTATCAATGTTTTATATGTAGCATATGCCTTGAATCTTTTTATCCTATTCCCAAATTGAAAGACATATACATATCGTCTATAGCAGCGTATTCAAATAATAATTCTTGTGATCTCTTCTGTGTCATTCCGAACTTAATGCGAGCGAAGCCGCGGGCAAAAGCTAGTTTCCAATAAAAGTCACCATTAACAAATCACAAAACGACACCCACATTCTTCCCCACTACGCGAAATCCATGTTTTTCCAGCTGCTTTGAATACACTTTTGTAACTTGAACGTAACGAGGGTTATATTGCAATATTTACTTGGGCAAAATTGTCCTAAAACATTAGCACTACCTGAGTTAAGCTTCCTTACATCAAACGGCATAACAAATTCATACATAATGTATAAACGGCATAATGGAGACGGCATGAGGTCAGGCCGGCTTGGCATTAAGAGCTTTTGGCGGGCGGGGGGCGAGGGGGTGCCAAAGTGAATTTTATAACAGGAGATGTTGAATTATATCATTTTAACTGATTAAAGACGGATCGCGTAAAAATAGGACGGCGATTGTTGAGGTAAGTGCGGTGGTGTGAAGTGGCGCGACAGATGTATAAAGGTAGATATCTAAGTATTTGCCGATACTTATGTTTTCCACGTTGTAAATTTAGT
Source organism: Adoxophyes honmai (assembly GCA_005406045.1). Taxonomy (NCBI): domain Eukaryota; kingdom Metazoa; phylum Arthropoda; class Insecta; order Lepidoptera; family Tortricidae; genus Adoxophyes; species Adoxophyes honmai. Next base: position 3,350 of record BHDV01068871.1, read on the forward strand.
ATTTGTTGAATTAATATGACATGAAAATAAATCGGAGCATAATGCTGTATTCAGTATAATAGTAATATGTAATTGGAGTAATGTGAAACCAGGCGATATAGCCGATATTTTATAATTTTAAAGTAAAAAATGCAAATAACACATGACTCTTAAAATCTAAATAGCATTAGCATTTTAATTAAAAAATATTTGAAATCTGGGACGAGACCTAACGTCACATTTCTAAACAATTTCGAACGGTAACAAAATCGGCTACTCCTCACTTTATTATTAAAAATACCAAGATACACTAGAATTTGAATATGCAAGTTATAATTAGAAATAGGTGTGTGATAATTAATTTGAACCGTCACAATATCATCAGGGTGTAAGTAAGAGCGATGCGGGACTAGCGCCGCATTTACATAAGTTACACGTGAATTTCGGGAGCACCCCAACACCATAGAACTATGATTACAAGAAGCGACACTAGATTTTGTCGTATAATATGGCAAAAGTGACAGATAGGCCGCAAAACAGATACGTGCAGAAGTCAATCAAGTGTATTTCACCTTTTATAGACTCGGCGGTTGCCTTAGGAGTGTCATACATAAAATATATACATACATATTGTCACGCCTGTATTCCCAAGAGGGATAGGCAGAGCACATGAATTCAAAAATCCAGTGCCACGTTTAGCAATTTCAGGGTTACATGGTTAAACGTGATATTGCAGTGACAGGTTGCTAGCCCATCGCCCACAATACACTAACCCTTTCCCAGAGTCGACTCTTACGACACCCACGGGAAGAAAGGGGGAGGTGCTAATCTAACCCGCCACTCCATGGGACTTAGGAGTGTCAGTTATTGCAAATGCATGTAAAACTGTCGTCGTAGTGGTACAGTCGACCAAGAAATTGGTCTACCCCCTCAAGATCGATATTCATTTGAACCTCATGAAACAACAAAGTCGATTTCCCCTCGCCATAATATTATGACAGTGACAATGTCAACCTTGTGATAATTTTGATCTCACAGAAACTTTACTCAAAAGTGGTAGACCACTTTCTTGGTCGACCGTACATGTGTCTACTTGTATGAATGTATTTACATAACTCAATATTGTACAAGAAAAAACATGAATAACATTTAATCATTCAATTAACAATGAGTAAGTACTTGACAATATTCATACGAAATAAACGGATAAAAAGACTAATGCCAGCACTAAATTTTAATCTCGCGTGTTTTAATCGACTTTTGATTGTAATTGTTTACTTGGTTACGTTATTTTATAATATGTAATGCATATTAAGGAGCCTATTCCAGTAAAACTAGTTTCATGTCGGATTTTACCCATCTCTACTCTAACTAATCAGCTGTCGGCGTACATATTATGTATAATCAATTATTATAAACACCCCATACTGAACGACAGGTGCGATTTCGCAGTTTACTTCATAAAATTTAGCGAAAAAACTTCATGAAGTTAGTTGTTTTAATTGGCTACTTCACTGAAATGAACGCATAATAATTAAAAAATAGAAAAAACTATAAAAAAGTATTTTAAAAACACTTTGGCTATCTTAAAAATCCACTTTGTGTCGCTAATAAGGTGATACTTAATTTAGCAAAACCTGTTAAGGAGGGATGCGTTTAAACTGAAATAACGTGACGTCATAGTTCTGTTTTTCAATGGAAACTTCAAATTATAATTTTAACCTTTCAAAAAAGTTGCCGATATGACTCGTAGCTAACTAGTCAATTAGTAAAGCTGTTAACTATGTGAACCTACTATTAAGGGGTCGGAAAGGTCAACGAGCAGTTAAAATGATAGCAATAGATAGTGTCAAGAAAAAAAAAAAAAATAGATTTGCAGTTGCACTTTGCAGAGTTCCGCATCGATGAAATTTATATTTTGCTGTAGAAAAAAAAACGAGTTAATAAAGAAGACTGCGAGAGACATGTCGTTCATTTTTCCAGAATTTCGTTTCACAAGTAAACTTACATTTGGCAACTTTTTTTAGAACCCGTAGTTTTTTTAGATTCAAAAATTAAAACTTTTTATCAATCGCAAAAAAAATACTTTAACAGTATCGTAAATTTAGGCCATTGTGTTTTAGGCGGTTATAATTCTAAAGTAAATACTTATAACTTCTTAACTTGTTGAAGTTTTTCAGCTTTTTGAGATAGTCACACTATTGTACAAAAAATAGTGTCTTTAAATACAAACTTGCTTAGTTCTCTCGTATTTTTGAGATAAGAACTACCTTTTCTCGTCAAACTATGTAGGTACTTACTTACTTTTCGAACTTGTGTCGTAAATGACTATTGTCTAAGAACACTTGGATTGTATCCATCATGTATGCTTAGAGGTGCATATTCACTGCCGACCGCACGCAGTAGCAGCAAACGACTTGTAGTCTACGACACTACAGATATCTATGAGTTTATAATAATATTAGGTATCATTCATGGACGACAATGTTGGCATCACAAACAAAAGTAACGCAAACTTAGCTTTACTCGTTTTAATCCAAAATTTAGTTATTTCAAGTTTTATTTAAGATTAAACATTTACAGTTCACACGGTTCACACAGTTCCTTTAGGTTCACCGTTTTATGTTAGGTTAGCAACACTCGCTCACTTCTTTCTCAATCCTTCCAATGTTTTATTTTATGTACATGTGCAAATTAGAAAGTTGGTATTAGAATAAAACTTCTCCAAGTCTTCCTTGGATGACGTAAAATTCGATTTAAGAAATAAGGTAAGGTTTATTATAGGTTATATGTCTGGCGACAGGCTAGCACCCTGTCACAATTATACCTCTTAACTTAAAACCAAGAAAATTAGCTAAAAGTGGCTAAATTTACATAGTCGCCTCTTATTACATCCACGGAAAAATGGAGAGAAATCATAAATATGACTCCAGCTTGACGCAACAACAAGTCGTTGACTGCTGCCGTGCGCGATCAACATCAAAATCACACCTTAATTGTTAGTTCCATGCCAACCGGCGTTCAGGCAACTTTTTCAAACTTGCTACACAGTCTTGGCCAACTTATAACAATGTCGTCATCTCAACAGAGGGCATTTACAAGTCACAAGGCAAATACATTTCGTATTCATTCAGAAACACGCCCGGGGGCAGGCCTAAGTAAACCTGCTCTTGGTTCGCAAACCGCCTCAAAGTCGGGGAGTCGCGGTTCGGACCTTCGGACTCTGAGGACAGACCCAGACAAATATTCATATTTAATTCGCCGACTTTCGCCTTATTTACTTATTAATAAACTGACGTTCAAAGGACTAATTACGTAAGTATTTACGGGACAAACTATGCTTGGACGTCGTTTTGCGGCGGTGTGGAGTGCTGACTCGCTGTTACACGATTAAATCCTTCGTCACATCTTATGACGTGCATGAAAGAAATGGAGTGGTGCTATTTTAAACCCGATGCCACACAGCCATGGACATTGTCACCGGAAAATAACGAAAATCGTAAGTTTATAAATTCCAAAGGAAAGAGAAAAATATTTTTTTACGCCTACATTTTTGCAAAATGTTTAATCTAATCGAATCTAACCTAACCTTACCTAAATTGATTATTTTACGAAAATTCGGCATTTAAATAAAACAATTTGTCTATCGTATAGAATCTTATGGTAGTATATAAATTTCCTGGGAAATTTTAGGAAATTTATAAACTTACGGATTTTGTTACTTTCCGGTGACATTATACAATTATTTTATGTATTTATTTTAACCTTGATGTATATTTCTTATCAAACTTTTTTCGTTTCACTGCGTTTCTCAAAATGAGTTCTTTAATTTTCCTGTTACAAATACATTTCTGGAGTGAAATCTTACAGTGCACCGAAAGAAAAGTATTCTCAGAACAAATTTCCTTGCTATTTTTAAACGTATCTACTTAGACTGGTTTATTGTATTTCTGATTGAGATGTGATTTCACGTTGCGTGCATCTAACAGCCAATTGCACGCATTAAATCCATAATAGCTTCTTGCTAAAATAAAAGAAATGTTTCACTATTTGTAGGTTAGCTATTTAGTGAGTCGAACACATTTTACAGCTAATTTAAATGTAGTTTTTTATCAATAGTAATAGAAACATACGCCGGTCTGGGTTTCCTTTAACGTTGTCATTGTATTAGGTTGTTATTAGTCAATAATTACGTGAAAGTATTTTTAACACATTCACGACCAAGCCTAAAATCAAAACATCTGCGCGGAACCGAGTAGTCTATAGCTAGTACAAAATGAACCTGGCTACCGGGTTCTCGGTATCTCGCGAATGTTTTGACGAACCCGGGAGCCGGGTCCTTGGTTCTGAATGTGTTAAATCGATAATTCTAAAATATACGAAACGCCACTAAAGAAGCACTCAAATCCTAGACAAGTTTAGTTTCTCTAAATATTAGTTTTTTATTTTTACTGTAGCATGAGATTTTTTTATTAACCCGTGTGATATCAGGTTTAGAACAACACCTCTTCATTTCTTTCGTGAGTATCGTATTAGGCGAGCAAGGAAAAAGGTTAAAGGTATATTTTAGGCCACAAGCTGTCACCATTATACCCGCCAACTTAGAACCTAAAAAAATATTATCATGCTAAAATTTGCCACGAAACGTTTGTTATGTTTCATGTACTCTACCTAGTCCATTGAGCATGTAGGTTTCTATGTATGTGTGTGTGTAAGTTTTAAATAATTCGAGTTCAGCTCATGTTTCGGGGTAACTCTTCATCTAAGATCCGCAGCTGCCAAACTCAATCAAAGCGTGAATTATCCATATTTTCATCATTTCCATTTGATTTTAATCCACATTTTTAATTACATTCCTGAAGCCCAACATAATCAAGCATACCAAATTAAAAACCATGAGCTAAAATTCCAAAGCAAATAGGTGTAAAACTTATTTGCACGGTACATTATGCTCAGGATACCTCTATCCCGTGTTAATCTAAATATCGTATTCTGTTTGTACATTTAGGAGCAAAAATACGACGTGCGGTTAGTCGTCCCGGGCGAGGGCCAAGCATTGCATTTAATAATTAATGACACTTATAATAAATTCTGTTTTAAATTTGATCTCGCTGACGTCGGGGTTTCTCGTTGTTTGTGGGGATGGACGGAACATTTGAGTTTACAATCCTTTTTTTTAATATGGTGAAATAACACTATTTCCAAATGGACATGGTGTTTATACTAACACATTGAGGACATAAACAAGACCACTTAATTTTCCTGAGCCGCTTCTAGGATATTTGAGGTTTTATGTTAAGAGGTACTACAGTGAAAAGTTGCTGGCCTGTCGTCTAAAATATACCCTAGCATTAGTCCTTAGTGTTGCATCTTACGTCATCCACATAAGAAATAGAGAGGTGTTATTTTAAACCCGACACCACACCACTAAGTAATTACGATTATTTTTAAAAGGTCCCTGTTATACCTACGTCTTTTACCTAACTTAAAAATAATGGAACATTTACGCAAGTTATAAGTACGCTCACACACAAGTCCTGTACGTGTGGTGTTTAGTTTAGACTTTAAAATAACATCTCTCCTTGTCTTCCGTGGATACCTCTTACATCTTTGTTTCAACCTAAAATTATGCTAAAAGTCGTAACAAAACGTGCAATCATCATGGTTTTGACTATTAGCGTTTTGTGTGCTCTGCCTACCTCATTCGGGAATACAAGCGTGATATATGTTTGTATATTCAATTTGTAATTAAGACGTACTAAATGGCATGAAATCGTGGATCTTCAAGGTCTGTTTGAAATCCTTCTTACTCGGCAAATTTAACCAAAAATAGGAATCGCTTACCCTCTTTCCTCATTGGAAATCCAATTGATCCTAATACAGCATTACGCTTTTAAGGTTTTTGCGTTTTGAAATGTGAAGTCCGTTGATAGATAATAATATGATGCCGTTGGCATCGGATAATTAAAATTGTAATAGTTTACAATACGATAAAATAATAGAACATTTGTGTGCTTTATTTAACACAAAAACTGATACAAAACGAAATACATAATGCGAAAGATTGGAATCTACTAGACGATGTTTTACATAAAATGGAAAAGAAATTAAATCAATCATTATTATTATTATATTATATTATATTATTATATTATATTATATTATATTATATTATGTTATATTATATTATATTATCTCCCGTGTGGTGCCGGGTTAGAATAGCACCTCCCCCTTTCTTCCCGTGGGTGTCGTAAGAGTCGACTCTGGGAAAGGGTTAGTGTATTGTGGGCGATGGGCTAGCAACCTGTCACCGCAATATCACGTTTAATCATCTGGTTACCCTGAATTTGCTAGACGTGGCACTGGATTTTTTGAATCCATGTGCTCTGCCTACCCCTCATGGGAATACAGGCGTGAGTATATGTATGTATGTATGTATATTATATTATATTATATTATATTATATTATATATTATATTAGTAGGTTGGTTGGTAGGTTATATTGGTTGGTTGCTGACTATAACACTATAATTTACTGACTATAATTTGACTCAGCTGGCTCATGCAATAGACGAGTAAACACTGAAAAATATTTACATAGAATTAAAATATTTTTAATACGTACAAATAATCAAATATTCACTGTCAGAATTGTGTTATTACTTTATTACATTAAGTCTCTAAACTGTTTAATAAATTTTGTTGGAAAACTCAGGATATTTCAAATTTATTTTTCTGAAAACCCTATCATATTAATCAATTTATCATTAGCACATCCCTGTGCTAGAAAATAGAGGCATAAAACATAGTTGCACGCTAGCCAGCAGGTGCAAGCGCATCGTAAAGCCAAAGCAATCAACTATTTATTAGTATTTCTTGTCCTGTAATAATTACGTCACGCATTTCTCCCGGCGGTGCTGGGGCTCGGCTGAGCGCGACTGCCCGTTGCATCGACTACTAACTGTTCCAATAACTAATGAGTATATGCACCGAGCAAAAACCTGCTGCACGTAAAAAGTGCATTTCAACGCCACGCCATATAAGGCAGTCAGCAAACCGTAAATGCCACGGTCACCCATCGTAACGGCGTGATCGGACCGTCTTTTTTATAGTAATTTATGCTTTATTAAAACAATTTATTCGGTTTTGTTCTCGGATTCCGCGCCGATTTACTTGCTATGCGCCTGTTTAATGTTTTCCTTCGGTCGTCCGTTATTTTGAATTTTTGGACGCGAGCCGGTGTCGGGTTTGTTGTGGATTATAGATTTTGTCATAGCTGGCCAAAAATGAAGTCATTGATGTTAGTAACTTCATTTACATCAAGTAGAGATTAAAACAAATGCATAACTATAACTACATATCTAATGCGTAATCCTACCAACTCAAAATTAAAATAAATAAATAAGGTCTTATACAATAATAATATCTGCAAAAATTCTTGTCCAATTTTCTTCCAAAATGCGCCTAAAAGCATGTCTAAAAAGTACGTTTTCGAATTAAAATCTCAGCCAAACTTGCTTTATACGTTTCTAATTTTGCATCTGTGGTTAAATACAGGAAGGTGAAATTGGTATCTATTAAATATAGGGGTTAAAACGTACCTACCTTTCGCTATGTTTATTACTAAAATTTTAATTAAATGTTTCTCATCTTAGTCTTACATCAATTAATATCATAGCACTCAAAGTACATAGCCGTCTTGTCGGCTATTTCCTTACATTTGATTAAAATTTGTTTGACAAGTTGACATCTAAAGGCTTTTGGTAATTTAAATGGAATAGCCGGGACATCCTCCGCCTATTGATCATTATTGTTTTATGTTTAGTTTCGAACCACGCTTAAAGATTTCCCTTTAATAACTGGCCAAGTTAAGCTTTAAACAATGTTGAGACGTTCAAAAAATAACTATGTTTATATCTAGTTTATAAGCTGGAAACGTGCTTAGAAATGACTGAAATAAAATGTATTTATGGTTTTTAGGGTTCCGTACCCAAAGGGTAAAAACGGGACCCTATTACTGAGACTTCGCTGTCTGTCCGTCCGTCCGTCCGTCCGTCTGTCCGTCCGTCTGTCTGTCACCAGGCTGTATCTCACGAACCATGAGAGCTAGAGAGTTGAAATTTTCACAAATGATGTATTTCTGTTGCCGCTATAACAACAAATACTAAAATTAAAATAATTATAATAATAAAGGGGGGCTCCCATACAAAAAACGTGTTTTTTTTGCTATTTTGGATCTATTTAAATAACTGTAACAGGTAAATACTTGAAATGCTCACAGAATATTTAATTAAATATTTACTTTAAATAGAAATAATTAAAATAAAATGAAATTAGTATTTAAGGGGGGCTCCCATACAAAAAACGTGTTTTTTTTTCTATTTTGGATCTATTTAAATAACTGTCACAGGTAAATACTTGAAATGCTCACAGAATATTTAATTAAATATTTACTTAAAAAAGAAATAATTAAAATAAAATAAAATTAGTATTTAAGGGGGGCTCCCATACAAAAAACCTATATTTTTCCAGTTTGTTTTTTTGCTGTTTTGGGTCTATTTAAATAATTGTAACAGCTAAATACTTGAAATGCTCACAGAATGTTTAATTAAATATTTACTTTAAAAATAAATAATTGAATAAAAATAAAATTAATATTTAAGGGGGCTCTCATACAAAAATTCTGAATTTTTGCAGTTTTTGGTACGGAACCCTTCGTGCGCGAGTCCGACTCGCACTTGGCAGGTTTATTCAGACTTGAGAAGCCCATAGCGCTTCTAATATTCACTTTTGTAAAGAAAGCATTTTTCTTACACAGGCGACTGTCATCTGTTGAAATAAAAAAGTGACGTATAAAAAGGATTAGATCGTAATAATAATTTGATTGCCATTTCAATAAACAAAATAGGTAGGTGACTTTAGCGCATAGTAGGTATTATTACATAAAAATTACGTTGATTACAAAACCCATAACACAACCTTTTGGCTTCCCCGTGGTCGTGTAATAAAATTGATAGAAGATCGTATGAAGTGGTTCCCGGTATAGCATTAATATTGTATGAGAGCACTTGACCGCATTTTAAAGAATGAAAACAATCCACCACAAGCTTTTATCTTAATTAAAACATTTCATAGCGTTGCCATTAAATATTTTTATTAACGTGACTTTTTTGAAGTGGAGCTTTCTAGTTTTAAATGGTTATATTTGCAGATTTATTTCAATTTTTAAAAATGGTTTCGAATGCTTTGTTTGTGTTTTATTGATAGAGATATATTTGTAATCGTTACATGCAATATTGTATGTTTCGTACTGTCCGATACGTATGCGGTGTCCTTTTTTATTCAGGTTGTGGCGGCTTAGCGACGAGTTATTGCACCAAACCCTTGCCATGGCGAACCAAATGGTAAAGAAAGTAAAAAGCGTAATACTTGTTTTCCCTTTTGATTTCTTAGCTAACGCATAATGGTAAACTAGCCACTCCGGGTACGTAAATATGCGGATCGAACACTTGAAGGGATATAATTTTAGTGCAATTTGTTAGGCCTCAAAAAGGATCTTGATTTGTAAAAATGTCCTTATTAAGTTTTTGCTTGTTTACTTAACCTAAAATTGGCGAAATTAGTACGCGATTAATGTAGAATTGTAATTTACCTACTATATCATAATTTCCAGTGAAATTACACTGTAAATTAGTTTATTGGATCTGAACCAAACAGATAGGAAAATATTGCGGGCAAAAACGGCATAAATAATCGAACTATATTTTTTTATAAATTATTACCCGTGTGGTGCCGGGTTAGAATAGCACCTCCCCCTTTCTTCCCGTGGGTGTCGTAAGAGTCGACTCTGGGAAAGGGTTGGTGTATTGTGGGCGATGGGCTAGCAACCTGTCACCACAATATCACGTTTGACCATCTGGTTACCCTGAATTTGCTAAACGAGGCACTGGATTTTTGAATTCATGTGCTCTGCCTACCCCTCCTGGGAATACAGGCGTGAGAATATGTATGTATGTATCGATGAATAATCATTTACGTATTATTTTTTATGTCATTAATACGTAGTATTTAGTAGCTCTAATATCCTAAAGAGTACAATTTAGTTTGGTCGTTCTCCCGTCATGGTATATTGGTGAACTTCCCTTCACTTATACATTGAAACATTCCCCTTCTTTTAATGTTTTATCATTGCCGTAAAGATGTATACTTATTTAAATTACGGAAATAAACTTTGAAGAGTTTGAGTTTGAATTGGGCCGCTTCTTGAGAAGCGATCGTTCACGCTTACACGGCTCTTAGTGGATACCGATTTCTTGTTATGCTCAAAGTAGAGCGTAGATTTTCAACGTCAGACGATCTTAATCTGCGAATAACGTTTATCTGACTAGTCTTAGCAATTGCTTAATATTGTATCACATAAAACTAACTTTTTTTTTACGTTACAAGCTTCAACCTTTTTGAAATTTAGCAAAGGGCGAGCTTTTTAACTGTAAGTAATCTGTAAAAAATTGAAGAATATTCTGATAGAGTTCTTCAGTAATTTATCAGAAAGACAAGAACAGGAACAAATAGTCGCCCAATAAGGTTTCCTAGTAAATACCTAATAAAGTTGTAACAAAACGCGATTTATATTCGGCATAGTCAGATACCAGTAGTGTCGTCGACAACACGTCATCCGCTGCTGCTGTGTGCGATGGAGATAGAAGTGAATTCTGTCTCCATACACAAAAGACATCTTCAGTTTATTTAATAGGCTTCATGAGATAAGATTTGTTACTATAAGGACTGGTTAAGAAAGTTATTGAACCGTAAAAATATACATATAATTTCCATTTCATAAAATATAATTTTCTTGCTATAGGTACGTTTGGAAGCATTGCATATTGCTTCCACCACTTAAACAAAACTAGTTACTTTGGTAACATCCTAATAAAATCGGCATCAATATTATAATTACATTACTTTTTACAGTAGGTATCGCTATCGGTTCAATACCTTAAACATTAGGATTAGGTACAAGAGTAACGCCGATTCGCAATAGTTTGTAGATTTCGTTTTGCCGACATCCAGTCGTTCCAGTCGTACACCATCTCTACATATGTTTATCTTTGAACATTTTTATAATCAAAGAAATACAGGACATAATTAAGTTTAAAAATACTCCCATTTGTTTGTGAAATTCGCCTAGTCGGCTCGTTTCGTACACCATAGCCGTGTGACAATCCTTACTTCCTTACTATCCTTACCAATATATAAATGTGAAAGTGTGTTTGTTTGTTTGTTTGTTTGTTTGTTTGTCCGCCTTTCACGGCTAAACGGAGCGATGGATTGACGTGATTTTTTTGGTAGAGATAGTTTAGGGCATGGAGAGTGACATAGGATACATTTTGTCTCTTCAAAACCCCCCATTTCCCTAAAGTGAGGAGTGGAAGTTTTCAATGTAGAAAGCTATATAATTGGTATGTGTGCTATCTCTTCTGTGATACCCCGAATTTAACGCGAGCGGAACCGCGGGCAAAAGCTAGTAATATTATAAATCGGAAAGTGAGTTTGTTTGTTTGTTCCGCTTTCACGCCGTAACTACTGAACCGATTGCTTTGAAATTTTGCAGACGTAAAATTAGAAGTCCGGATTAAATAATAGGATACTTTTTTTATTCCAGATGCAATTGATATTCCCGAGGGAAAACAAAAATATAATTTGCTTGATAGATCGAAATCGATCGATGATGATCGATGGCGCTGTGTGTCGTTTGAAACGAGAAGTTTTCTTATAATTGTGCTCTATACCGCAATATAACCGAGTTCCACGCGGGCGAAGCCGCGGGCGGAAAGCTAGTAACTCATAATGGAGCAGTGACATAAACTATTATAGTATGGTATGCACAGCCTACAAGCCGAAAAAGGCTTATACCCAAATGTTAAGGTCACGTTACATAACACGTCTCGTAGACGGCTTGGCGGCGCGCAGGGTCATCGACCGGGGCCCTGCGCGGGCGCACCGGCCTCTATGGAGGTTTGCTCACATACCAAAGTCTTACTATAGGAAGTTCTATTGATGTGTCTGCCGTGGAGATGATTTGAATTTACGAACGCTTTGCTTTTATGAAGTCCTGGTACTTGGTATTTAATAAAAGGCTTAGAACAACACCTTGCCGTTTCTTCCGTGGATGTCGTAAGAGACTAAGGAAATAGGTTTAAGTATATATTTTAAGCGACAAGCTAGCAACCTGACGCTGCTATGCCTGTGATCTCAAAATCTAAAAAAAATATGCGAAAAAAGAAAAAAAAGTCTTACTATAGGAAGTTCTATTGATGTGTCTGCCGTGGAGACTCGGAGATGGTTTGAGTTTGAACGCTTTGCATTTATGAAGTCCTGGTATTTAGTGTTAGTAAAAGCGTGTGGTGTTGTGTTTAGAATAACACCTCTCCATTTTTTCTGTGGATGTCATAAGAAGCGACTAAGGAGGTTAAAGTACACTTTAGGCGACGGGCTAGCAACCTGTCACTTTTATACCTGCGAACTCAAAATCCAAAAGCGAACTGTGCGAGAAGTGGCAACGAAACGTGAAATAGTCATGGTTTTGTCTATGATGCGTTTCGTGTCCTCTGCCTACCCCATTTGGGAGTACAGGCCTATGTATGTATTAATAAAATATTCGGTCACTTTTTTTTGGGAATCATATATTCATAAGTAGGGGAGAGTCGTTTATATCGTACCACTTTTTACTTTTATCTTAATATTTAATTTATAAAAAATCTTACATCTATAAACGACTGTCCCGTTTCTATATCAATATCTTGCCTATCACATATAAAAAAATAAGTGCACTAGTCTGCAATTTAGTCGAAAAAAAACGCGTTTTTTCGGAGGTCCGCCATCGGTACAACTTAGCCAACTAGTTGTTTAAATCGTACCATGGGTGTTTTAAATCGTACCACTAATTAATACAACACTTATTTATAATAACTTTTTTATTTACATAACCATTTACAATCTCTATTTAGTGTTGTATTTTAGACATGACATTTACGTCATAAACTAACAGGAATGAAAAATAAACAGTACCAAGTATCAAATTTTAAAGAAAATAAAATGTTCTAAAATATGTACTTTCGTTCGCATAAACATACCCTTTTTATATTGTTTTCAACATGGAAATGTAGAAACTAAGTATAACCAACATATTATAAACGTCTCAAACAGTCGAAAAGTCTGCTATTAAGATAAAAAAAAGTCGACCTACGTACGTCTTTTGTTTTGTATGTATATTTGTAAATGTCGGGTAAATTGTACCGGTACGACATGGCCAACTACACTATGGTACAATTTAACCGACCACATATTTAAAAACAAAACAGGCAATACTCACATAACCCTAAAACTTAAAGACTTTGAGAAAACAATAAACAAAAACTCTTTAATTTGTCATTCTAATACCGTCAATATTGTTACAAAAACCCACCTTTTTTACGAGTTTTAGTCTTACGAATCAACACTAAAATTGACATCAAAAACCACAAAAACATTTTTTTTTTCACTAACTCACAAAATGTTCAGCCAATGCCATGGCGAAGTGGCCAAACCTTCGGAGCATCACTAAAGCATCGTTTGAAGTTGCTAGCGTCGAAGAAATATTTTGGATTGTGGAAAATCTAAAGGTGGTACGATTAAACCGGCGGTACGATTTCACCGACTCTCCCCTACTTGCTTATTTTAATGTGGCGAAATTGATTTAAGTATTATATTCTTTTCGCGAAAAGCCAACTTTTAACTGACATTATTTAAATTGAATTATGCTGCCACATTTTTAATTAACCTGATTAAATAATTAAAAACAGCAGAAGTTGTTTCTATTATTTTTAAATGCCTTGACGTTTCAGGCGCATTAAAGCGGTCACGGGTAAATGATGATAACGCGGCCGTTACGTTAAGGTAATTAAAAACTATTTAAAAATAACGTACGAGAGAAAAATCGGGAAAAGTGAAGCAGTGTTTTGAAAAGCATGCTTAAAATTAAGCTAATCCGGCATTGACACTGAAATAAGTTATATTTCCAAGCAGAATAGCATTAAATTAAATATAAAGTCTTATTAGTAGGGATTTCGAGTGCATTAAAAACATGTAAATCTAATTAGTCCGTTAGTTACAGAAAAAATAATTATGAGACATGTATTTTTTGGTTTATGAAATAACTAAACATTGACAAAGATATTGATCATCAACTTTTCGGAGCGGGGGCTCGTGACGTCACGCCTAGGTAAAAATTGTACAATAAAATTGTTGACAAACTTTATACATACATACATACAATCAAATCACGCCTGTGTTCCCAAATGGGGTAGGCAGAGCACACGAAACGTGATATAGACAAAACCATGATATATCACGCTTTGCAGCCACTTCTAGCATTGTTTTAGGTTTGCGAAGATGGTAGAGGTAGAATAGTGACAGATTGCTAGCTTGTCGCTTAAAGCATACCTATACCTATTTCCTTAGGCGCCTCTTACGACATCCACGGAAGAAATGGAGAGGTGTTATCCTATCCCGACTTCACACGGAAAAAGGACAACTTTTATCCTAAATAATAATCCTACGAGTACCGATCCGTATAATAAACAAGCAAGGGTTTATTTTAAATTTTTAGTTTGTTCGATTCCCGGTTGAGACCAACAAACATTTTTTAAAAATCGTAATGCAGTTTGTTTCTTTTTAAAAATAAAGGAATGTTTCCTTTCAGAAATATTAGCTAACTAAAGGATTTAGAGTAGTTCCCCTCCAGGGCCATAAAATCTTTCCACCCTGTATAGTAACGTCACGCGAAATTTTTAAGCTCTATTTTATGGTATTTTACTATAAACTCTTAAAAAAGTAACACTACATATAAAAAATCTCTCGTAAAGGCAGGTACACACCCGCCACTGTCTCAAACACGTGTCAGTTCACCACATTCCCTAATTACCTTACCGTGTTACTACTGACGGGTATTAATTAGTACTATCGGAAACAGACATGGTTAAACCGTTATAGTAATACGCCCCGGGCTAACACAAAACCAAAGCTTCGATTTAGATTACAAATTTTAAATCGCTAGCTTTTGCCTGCGGATTACGCTGCGTTGAATTAAACTACCGCGGAAGCGTACGGAGGAGTATTCGTCCTTCCTAGATTCACTGCCTGTGTGAATTGATTTATTTCAAAACATTTTGTAGTGTTAGAATTAGGTGTTTAGAGTATTGAGATAATATTTCGATTTTGTGATATAGAACGAAAATTATGCAATTTTTTATAGAGTTGAAAGTACAGTTAAAAAAAAAATTACAGTAAAATAGAGAGAATGTATAATAATTACGTTAATTTCGCAGTAACTAAAAACCTAAATACTTTAAGCATTTTTTTAGAGTTCGTTTTTAAGCTGGCGCATCAATTCCCAACTCTCTCTTAGTAAATCTTACCAAATGTTCCAAGGAACAATTACAAACAGAAAGTCTCTGCGGGGTAAGCGCTCGGAGCCACTCAGCCTGTGTAAATGAAATCATCCTAAAAGTAAATAGTGCGCATTGCTAAAAGGTGCCTAATCCCTTCTAAGCGAGCACAATGAGCTTACACCGCTACCGCTACGTGCTCCTTGCGAGCCTAACGACGCGGCCCACCGGACAAACGAGATCAATGAGATTTCTCCGGATATCCGAGACTTTCCGAGACTTCCGACAAATAATCCGATGCGCCCCCCTCATTTAAACGTCAAGTATGCGAACCAAGTCGTTCAGTTAACAAGATGAATTTATTTTTCGATTTACTACGATTTCATTACGTAATTTATTAAGCATCAAGCACCTTGAAAAGCAAGCGAACGCGTTCGTAATTTTTAATTTAGACAAACTCATTAGGTAAGCGGGATGATGTGATATGAAAAGTTGTAATAATGACCGTTGGTTGTGTAGAGCGAATGTTTGAAAGAGAGTATCAGGTCGGCGAGGAGGCCGCGGGAGGCTGAGCGAGCCGGCGCAGGCGCCCAGGTGCGGCAGGTGGGCCCGCCCCCAGACCCCGCGCCGCGCACCTGCCGCGCGCTCAGTCCACCGCCACACGCCGGCTTGGCGACTTGTGCTCCGCGCACACCGCCACTTTCTCCACACTCTCGCGAGCCCTGTGCGTCGTTTCTCGCTTCTCCCGACCGCTCAGTTTCCCGCTCCCTCGCAGCGTCCCAGTCGTTCCCGCTGACTTTCAACACTTCGACCAACTTCGCGCTTCGAGAACTTGTGTCAAGTTCCCGCGTCAGTTTGAATCTCCGCGGTTGTAACTTGGGGTCTGTCGGGTGGTCGGTCCGAGGTCGGCGGCGCTGGTCCGTCGCAGCCGAGTGGCCGTGGATGAGTGTGTGAGAGACGAGTGCGAGGCCTCCCCGAGGCCGCCGCCACGCTGTTCCCGCCGCAGCTCGGGTGCGTGTCCTACGTGACGCCGTGCGCCTGCTGTCCGCCGCTGTTCCTGCAGCCGGCCCCACACCCGCACCAGCTCCAACTCCCGCTGCCCTTCCCGTTGCCCTTAGCCCTCCCGCTCCAAGCCCTAGACCCTCAAGTCGCTAAACACCAACGGCTGCGGCTCTCTAACATGGTAAGTCTATTTTCCCGCCTATCTGCCGGCGCCGCCGTGAGCACTCTACCGATAAGTTTTCTCGAATAGAGAGCACAATGCCGGTAAAGTTGCTAACAAACGGATCTGATAACAACTCTCACGGGCCACGTACTCGTATAGGCGATACAATCGCGGCCGCGGCAGATGCCGCGCGACTGTCGCTCTACGTCGCACCTCGCACATGACTCAAATAAACAACCGCTGTTCATTGTATAATATTGCCTAATAAAGAGTTACAGGCGGTAAACTGCTTACGCTGGATAAAGTTTGCCCATAACTAAGGCGAAGTTAGGGTTCGTACGCGTAAGTTAAGCGAATTGACGTTTTTGCAGTGCTTTCTTGTATGTGGAGTATTATACCATTTTCAGCTTCAAATGCTGTTAAAATGTATTTTTGGTGATTATTTAAGGATAGCTAGACTGTTTTAATGTAACGAACCAAGTAAGCTTCAAAACGCTTCAAAGTATGAAATCCTATTTTACAAATAGCTTCAATTTTATTGAATTCGTTAATGAATCCTAAAATCAATACAATTCGATAACAGGTTAAGCTCACTAATCGCAACCTGCGTCGATTTAAAACGACTTCTTTGCCAGTTGCACCTTATTTTTCTAAAAGCGCAAACTTTTAATGCGATTCGTCTTAAGCCGCAAAGAACTTGGGAAAAGAGAAAATCAAACAGACCAGTCGCCGTCAATAACTAAAGCAACTTCTTAATGGGTAAATTCAAGGGACTCACACATCAGCAGTGTCCATTCCGAGCTCTGAAAGTAAACGTTGATGACAGAAGTTTGACTTGAATTAAAGTCGCATCAAACTTTTCTCATTAAGACCACTCTTGACGAGAGGTGTGTTTATGTATTTCAATATAGTTTATTTACGCACAAACTCTCTTTCCGCCGTGATATTCCAGAGGGTTGCGTCTACGCTTCAATCTTAGCATTGAATCACATACTTATCTTATTAGACCCCTTTCATTTCGTCTTAGAATAATTCCCGGACAAACATCGGGAAGTGATGTTATCGTGCCTTTTGATTGGGCTCAGCCCCTTATGATTGATAATTTGATATACAGGCTTCGGGAATGTGCATATTATTTGGTTAAATGTCAATCATGGTTATTCACGTAGAATATGATACCATTTGAATTTACATCACGTGCTTCAAATGCGCGTCGCGACTGAATAACGGAACATAAAAAATATTTCCGAGGAACCGGGGCCATTACCATGCTAAATTTCCACATAGAGGTCTAGGCTGCCGCATAACGGTGGCTGTTACACATTAGAGTAGTTCTGTGCTTACTCATTCAAAAACGCAATTAAATTCGGAACGTTATCATTCATAGTTCCTTTCAGGTGAGCACATTCCTTTTAGGTGAAATTAAGAGCGCGTCTTGACGAAAATCTATTCTCGATCTTGTGCAATTTTTATTGTGATATTTGTATCTTTTATCACCATTCCTTTGCCTGCCTATCTTCTATGTACATCTTGCCAAATTTAGCTGATTTTAAAATAAATATCATCAACAAACTGAAAGATTTAACTTGTTTTTTCATGATAAATTAAATAAAACACATCAGCCAAATGATAACTTTTATGCATCCTCCGCTTCCCTGCTTTACTGAAACGTATTTTCCGTTAAACGTTGCACCAGAACGGAAGCAGAAACTGTGGTGCTAACACAAATGCAGTATCATTTCCATTCCCATTTTCACATACCGAATATTCTTTTATAATGAGGAATCATAACGATCGCGTGGCGGTCGTATCGGTTTCACCGCTTTTCGCTGGAAAGTCAGAGCGACCGACCGAGCGAAACGGTATTCAGTAGCTTAAGCATGCACTTAATTGCATATGTAGCTAATGAGTGTATTCTAATTCAAAACTAGACATGCATAGGATTCTGGCACGTCAAGTTTGTGATTTAAGAAATTTCTTCTGGCATCTTCCAGTTTGATACTCATATTTATACTGGCAAACAATGTAAAAGACTGATGGAAAGAAGAGGGTAGGATAAATTAGATCAAGTTATAAAGGAAGCAGAGGTTATGGGGTACGAAAACGCGGAAAAAGAATGATAGTAGGTACATGCAAGTTATTATATTAAAGCATCAAATATTGCTAATTAGGCGGAAGCAAAGATATATTAATCCTATTGTAGCCGAAGGAAAGATTACGCCTAAGCGACGTACAAAATCACTTGTAAAATTTTCGTTTCAATTCTTCAAACAGTACACAGTGAAGTTAAAGTAAATTTATTAGTTTTGATGAAACAATTTCTCAACTTTATCAAAGTAATTACTTAAAATTAACTAAGCAAGCTGAGTAAATTAGTACGGGCGCGTTGAGGCAGGCAACAGCGGGCATCGGGGTTGTTTTTTCAACGCGTGCGTGCCCCCGCGTCGGATCATCTAATTATCACATTTTACGTTGAAAATGCTTCCCCTATTAAAACCCTTTAAAATTTTCTTGTGGAATCTTCAGCATTTTGATTCGTATCTTTTAGATGCCGCTAGTTTAAACAAAAATCGATAGACTCTTGTATTTAGGACTGTAAGTGAATATGAAGCCACTAATAACTACAAGAATTTAGTGTGATTTGCCTCCGAAAATGAAGACAAATCGAGTAGTCAATTAAAGTTGAAAACAAGATTGTCTAAAAAGTTTTGCCGTCGGGTTTTTAGTTTCTGCTGATAGTTTCGAATCTTTGATAAGCCAGATTGGTCTTTCGCAAGCTTAACGGGGGATTTGGTGTCTGATCTTTATGTGATTATTGATTTCATAACTTATTCCATTTCAAAATGATGTCGAAAAATTTAGTAAAAATCACTTGAAAATGTAGCCATGATTACATTATGTATTCTGGTCTGTAAAGTACCTACAAATTATTATTGTTAGGAAAAAATAAATCAATACTTTTGTATACAGCAATATTCTCTATAACTTAAAATTATTTATGAAATATGTATATTGTTTGTAAACAATCAATCCTGCTTTAACAATATTTTATACTTAATTATGCTTTATTATGCAGCATTATTACAGGTGAATTACCCAGTTATGCAAAATTACTTGTTCGTTCTTTGCGATAATTATATTATATAATTAAATGTTTCATTTTGACATTCATTTGCTAACTCTTTAGTCATACATTTCAAATTGAAATTATTCCTTTTTAAACTTATTTTTAAGAAGGTCTAAAGGTTCGGTTTGACGCAACTAAATTCCCTATTTTCAAAATGACGTACCGTAGTGTTAAGTTCATTGACTACAAAAAAATGTCTGTTAAATAATTTAGAATTACAAACAACTGGTCATTTTCGTGTCTAAAAACAACTGTGAGTAATCTAAGGGGCCCCAGCCGCGTCACTGAGATGAGTGCTGAGAAAATTTATACAAACCTATTGCGGAAGCGATGAGCGAACAGCGACCGATGTTTTAAAATAAATGTGTGTTAAAAAATCGAGCGTAGTGATCCGCAAAAGACTTGCCAAGATTTTAAATGGAGGGGGTAAGTTCTCGCATGGTTTTTACCTGGAAAAAGACGTTTTTAACAGTAATTTTTTGCAGTCAATGAACTCAATACGTACACTATACAAAATGTTATTTTTCCGAAAAATTTCCTTTTCGTTGACAAACTCCGGGTTATCGATACCAAATTTTAAGCATTCTAATTTTATTAATGGAAATAGATCAAAATCTACCTGACAGTAAAATGTAACTTACACTCATATACACATAGTATACATCAATTTGATAGAACTAAGCGAAAGTTTTCTTATTTCAAATGCTACCAAAACAAAGTATAAAAAGGACCAAAAACTCATTAAAATGGAGTACACCTTCGAATTTCGTATTTTGTATTTAACAATCGCTACCGCCGCCATTATGCACCACATCAAATAGACATAGGGTCATCGCGCTAGCGTACAACCGGAACGAGCATACACTCGCGTTCGACTAGAAATAGTCGAGTTACTCGAGTAGATGTATGCATGACCGAGTCAAGTATAAACTGACGGAAATCATCCGTAGGTACAGGTTAAATTTCTTATCAGTCGTGTATACGATTTGTATGCATTTTAAACGTTTTAAAGTTGGCTCATTTTTGAGTTAAGTCCTAGAAACCTCTCAGAATTTGGAAGCCTTAAAAGATTTAAACGAAATATTATTTAACAAAAGCGTTCTGGTTTATTACTGATTTCGTAAAATCATTTGGTCAGTTAAATATCTCTAAATTTTATTAAACACAAGCAATTTAAAAAATACATCTACTGAAAAATCGCTGCCGCAAAATGCAGCAAAGACCCCTTTTACAGCGACGTTTATAACACTAACGCATTTATAAACCGCCACCGCAATATTGAAATATGGCATTAGAAGACGGAGTAACGAAATTTTTCTCACTAATTACTCCGTGTCACCTCGATTGTGCAGGAAATGCCGGCCAGGACAAAGGGGTCGACGTTCATTAATAGCATCTTTCTAACTGCACTGTCCTGAATAAAACGGGTCCCCTGGATATATTAATATTGGCCAGCATTCACGCTGCCTTAATAGTTATAATTTGTTTGCTTGTTTTTGCGAGTGGGAAGTTGGCGGACTGCTCTGCCGCGCCAGCGTTTTGTTCTTTACTGGAGAGAATCGTGTCAAATTTGTTTTATAGATCTTTAAATTCTTAAGTGATTCTAGAACGAGTTTTGTGGCTAATATAATCAAATTTGACAATAGAATTCGCATTCCACAAAACGAAATAACAATTTAGGTATGCCTTATTTTTATGCAATAACTGCTGTTTGAAACCAAAAAGCGTTTAGTTTTATTAATATTGTTATAAAGACTTAATAAATGTGAAGCATTTTGCACAAAGGAACCATTCTGTATTTTTCAGACTCCATTGAACTCTTCAACAAAGCGCTGGCGCTAACCATTTTATTGTAAAGCTTATACTGAAAATAAGACACTAGGTAAGCGCATAAAAATCTCTTTGTGATACAGATATGTACCTAATGAAAAAAATCAGGTCATCGTAGTCTTAATAATAATATTTTAAGCTTATTAGGTAACTCAGTCGCATTTTTCCGTTCTATTGTCATCGAAGTTCTAAAAAATCTTTTGTAGCATTTCCGAGTCTTCGGTTTCGTAAGACGCTTACGAAATATTTTATATCGGAAAATTATTAAATCCGTTTACTTTATTTGCGGCGTCCGTAAATATTGATACTGTATGCTGAACGGCGGGAAGTTAGGGTCGTTTTTACAGGGTTGGTGGACTTGGGATTTTGTCTTCTTCACCCCGTTATCGTCAAGTTTATGTCGTATCACTAACGCAAAATAAGTTTATAATCCTAGTCGGTTAGCAACACCTTGTACAATTTCTGTCAATTAAGTACGTAATAACTTATTATAACTTTTCCGACATTCGATTACTATCAAATGTTTAGTAAAGGAAATACGTGTAAATGTTACCGGAAATGAAATCAAGGAATTGTATACAAATCCTAGGAAATGTGTACAATTCCGATACTATTTAGGAAACGTATAAAATATTGTTTGAAAAACTAGATATCCTAGGAAATGTATAAATTTCCTCGGAATTGTATACAATTCCAATATCGTATTAGGAAATGTATAAACCTTTTTTTTTAGGTTGGGAAATGCATTTACGCACTATCCCTGAGTCGTTTCCGCATCGCGGCGACAACCCAGGCGGTGTGTGGGACTCAGAGTGGTGAGGAATACCCACTAAAACCCAACCGCCCTCGTTGCCGTTAATGCGGGTGTCCCAGGGAGATGCGGGTGTCCCAGGGAAATGTGGGTGTCCCAGGGATGGAAATGTATAAATCTAACCTAACCTAAATAAAATCGCTGTTACATAAGCGCGATGCGTGGTTAGGCAGCCATTTTTGAACATTTCCGATTGCGATTTAGGAAATGTATAGATTACCTAGGAAATGTGTAATGTGTAATTTATTTCACACATTTCCGTGCGATTTAAGGAATAGGGTCTTTGACAACAGTAAAAATAAACTATAATTTGTGGCCATCCTAACAGATTATAGGAAAATTAAACATATTTCACTTTCTTTTGTTCAAAATATTATGCATTTTTAGAGTATTTTGTTCTATTAATTTCTAATATTCGTTAATAATGTATCTGTGACCGAAACGCTTGCGATTGATTGATGACGTCACATACCATGAAAGGTATCTGTGGTCAAAGTGGACATTGATAATTTGACATGACAATTTTGACATCTTCTTTGTGTGGTGCCTTTGTTTACTTGCATGTGACGTCAAACAGCGTTTTTGGCGTGAGTTTGAGAATTTGAACTTTAATATTTATTTTCTTAGTTAATACAGACAAGAATCCGGAAATACTAATATACCGTGTTTATTACATAATGAAGAATTTATTAAAAGTATATTCCAAAAATGTTCAAAAACCCTATTACATACATTTCCTAGGAATTGTATACAATGACGGATTACATACATTTCCGTTAACATAAACATTAAAATGTTCGAACGTTAACGTGATATTGGTGTACTGTGGCGCAATAACGATCCAAGTATCGAAACTGTACGCAATTGAATCTAAAGGAGCAGTGCAGTCGCTATTTTATTATACCTACTGGTAGCAATATTTTAGTTGCTCCACTAGAACGAATTTTGGTCTAACATTTTTCTTAAAAGCTTTACCAGTTAAGAACGCACTTCCATTTTAAACCACACTTGTGATTGTTAGTTGGCAATGATTTTAGATATTCATTCGTATTTTTATTTTATTTTCAACGGTTTTTTTCAATTATTTCTATTGTTCCGTGTAGTGTCGGAATCAGAATAAAACTTCTCCATTTCTTCCGTACACATCATAAGACGCGACTACAGAAATAATTACAGGTAAATTTTAAACTACAAGCTAGTAACATGTCACTTTAATACCTAAAGATATGCTAGAAGTGGCTACAAGCCGTGGAAAAGCCATGGTTTTGTCTGTGTAGCATTTTGTGTGCTCTGCCTATTCCTTGTGATAAAAAAGCGCTATGTGTATATACTTGTATCTCAAAATTTTTACTCGTGAAAAATTATTACGCTGTAAAATATTGAAAGTTTCAAACACTTTGTACTCAGAGGTGTCGCGCGGGATGAATCGATGTTGAACTTTACAATATTTCTCCTTTCATTCTTCAGCCGGAAGCGGCGATAGTTTTGGCGTTAACCTTCTCGCGGGCAGCCATAACTCAGAACACAACAGCGGTTCAGGAATAGCACCGAAAACAAACACCAAGCCACTTTTACACACCCAATGTTTTTCAATAAAAGTAATTGCATTATCGAACTCCCAGAACAAACATAACAGCGAAATAACTTAACAAAGAGCAAACACTGGAGTCGATCCTGATTGATTTTGAATGAATTTGTTTAGTTCCGAAAACTAGCTGCAAAAAAGACTGCTAAACGAACTGGTACGAAATTGTAACATTCCGCCCGTTGGAAACTGAATCTGTTCCGAGTTCATGCGCGACTACACTGTACAAAGCAATATTTCATTGCCGAATAACATCAGCCCATTCATGGGACGTAAATGAAAAACGGTATTGATGAACAGCCACCAGTTCTGAATACAAAATCAAAGGTTCTTTTAATTTTCGCGATACATGGAACTCTAGATTGTGCAGCAAGATACTGCAATTGAAAAATCTTTTACTAGCCCGATGGCAAAACGGGGCATGTCCTAATGTAAGCAAATTGCCGTCACAGCCTTTCAGCGTCCGGCCACGGCTATCATTTCCAAGATAAGCGCTTAAAAGCCTCGTGGAAAACGCTTTCAGCAGACGGACTATTACCTTGGCTGTTTCCATATTTTTTGCTCCGCGTCGAAGCTGCCGAGCATAAGTTATGGGAATACGGACGTGTTACACATTACCGGGCTCCCTTGATTCAATCTTTTGCCTCTGCTCTGTGACCGCTTGCCGCGGTTCACACAGACGTTTTAGGATCGGAACATAATGACTTGTACAGTCATTTTTTTCTGTAAGGTAGACAAATGAATCACCTGATGGTAAGTGATCATTATCACCTATAGACGTCCGCAATTCTAGACAGATTGCAGATGATATGTTGCCAACCTAGAGTTGTAAGGTTAAATGTCAGGTTAAGCTTTGATTTTTTATCATTGATACAATTTCTAGAATAGTTCAACACAATTTTGATTATAGTTTCATTAGATGATGCTAACTTCCACAGAAAATACAAAATCATCACTCCTGCGTTCACGAATGGAGCAAGCAGAGCGCACAAAACTTTATAAAGACTGAACCATGTCTATTTAACGCTTTATTGCAACGTTTACTACAACTTTAGGTTTAAATAAATACGAATAAAATGGTGACAAATTCCCATTTCTTAAGATATCTAAACAAATTCCTTCCTCAACCAATCTAAAACCAAACCGTCAAACGAAACAATTCGAAGTCGGCTGCATCGCTAGACGCGAAGGCAGAGGAGCGAGCGGCAGGGTACGTACTTGCAGGGTAATGCTGCACTTGCCCTGGTCAGGAAGCGTTGCGGAATGCAGTCAGGCGCGTTTGTGGGGGGGGCTTGGAGGGGGGAGCGCGAGGGCAACGTACGCTGCGCCGACGCAGCTCTGCCTCCCATTCAATGCATCGAGATGCTTTGTTTACGATTTTCAAATGTTTGAAAGTCGTTAAGCTTGAGCTCGTGACGGAAATACGTACTATTTGCCGCGTAACGACGAAATAGTGGCGAATTGTAGGCTTAGAATGTAAATTTTCCAGTTCAAGCGTGGATGTCGTAGAAGGAGACTAAAAGAGGTTATGGTGTCTTTTAGGTGACGGGCTGACAACCTATTACTATGGTCTCTTAACTGAAAAAATATGCTAGAAGTGGAAAAGAACGTAAAACAGTTATGGTTACTTCTTTCCAGCGTTTTGTGAGCTCTGCCTACCCGTGTGTGTGTATAAGTAATGTCACTATATTACTGCTCACGTTTTCCAAAGCCAAACTAAAAAGTGTGAAAGTTTTAAAATACGGAATCATTCACGCCATAGAACGCCGGCATCATTTTCGGATGCACCGAGACGCGACACACGATCGCAGATACGATACAGGTCGTCACAACATCCACGATTCAATGATACGGTCCCGTCAACGCTTTGAGCCGAGTGCAATTTCTCTGGACGAGGTGCGTTCAGAGTAATGTTGCCAGGTGTCCCGATTTCCGAGGAATGTTCCGATTTTCACGAGTCTGGGGACGCGTCCCAATTCGTACTTTATAGGGAGGCTGGATGTCCCGATAAAACCATAAAAATGACAAATCAGTATCATTAGAAAAAAACAGCAGCGCTATTTTCTAATTTAATTTGACAGTTGGAATCAATTATCGAGCCATAATCCCTTCGAAATTTACACATTTCAAAACGAACTGACACTGAAACTGTCAAATTAAACACGATTTAGACTTTTGGTGCGTTATACAATAGCGCTGCATGTCTATTTTATGCATCAGCATCAAATCACTATGTCGAATAGGACAAACCATTCAAAATAGCAGATTAGCGCTAAAGATATTAATTTAAGTATAAAGGTTTGTTTTAATTCAGGAATAACATTTGCTAGAACAGAGATCTCGATGCAGCTACTCAACGCCATCAAGTCATAGAAATTAATGTTTTTGTCCCGATTGACGTTAAATCCCGATTTGACCTCGTGTACCGATTTAAAACAAATCATACCTGGCAACACTAGTTCAGAGCCCAGGGAATGCAGTCGTTATAATTATGCACTCGAAAGGATTACCTACTAGTTGGTGGGCGATTAACCGGAGCTCGTGGCTCCCCACCCCGTCGTATCGGTTTGTTTCCGAAGCGTTTGCGGAATATCGAATCGGTATCGCAATTAATCCCGTTCGTTTCTAATATCGTTTGCCGTGTGGTGTCGGGATAGAATGACACCTCTCCATTTCTTCCGTGGATGTCGTAAGAGGCGACTAGGGAAATGGGTTTGGGTATGTTTTAGGCGACAGGCTAGCAACCTGTCACTATTATATCTCTTCCATGTTTGCAATCCTAAAACTATGCTAGAACTGGCTGCGAAGCGTGATATAGCCGTAATCATGGTTTTGTCTATATCAAGTTTCGTGTGCTCTGCCTACCCCATTTGGGAACACAGGCGTGATTGTATGTATGCATGTATGTATGTTTATAATACAGTTAAGTTTTTGGCGTATACTCTTGTTTCTCTCTCGTGATAGATTCTCATTTTTTTTCTCTTCTTGTTCACAGGTACGTGCGAGTTGTTAGAGAAAAGTACACGTAAATATCGTTCGCTTATTGCGTAAGTAGTTTTATTTTATTTTAGTTTATTTTAGCTTTTAGCTAGTTTTGTTCATCGTTCAGTTTGCAATCCATCAATTTGTATCGCTGGCTCGGAGAGAAATCAATGTGTTTTTCAATGAGTGTTTTTCGTAAACTTTTTAAGAGCCAACGAGACGAACAGTTAGCCAGCAAGAGATATCGTCCCGGTGTTACATTTGAGTAGGGCAGTGTTTCTGACCGTGATTATATGCGCGCTCTGAAGCGGGTTGAACAAACAGAAGAGCTTTCAGAACGTCCTTTAGGTCTCCGGGTCGATATGAACCGGACATTGTCGGTTTCTAAACGATTTGCGTTTTCACTGCTGGAAAGTGTCGCAAAATTACAGTTTTCCAAAGCGACAAAATTTTAGAGGGGATACTCATACTCATAATACGCATACTCATTTATTTGTAACATAATTATTATTACTTGTCATCTAAAGTTCATCAAGTATGCTAATACAACATAAATTAATACTTATAAATTGATGTAAATTATTATGTATTAGTAGTCAATGCGTCTTTATGATTAAACAAATCGTAATTGTTTCCTTTGCTTAAGTAATTCAGACTTTTATATATAATTTCTTTGCCAGTCAATTATAGTTCTGTTTAGAGTAGACGTTTCCACGAACACGCCATTGTTTCAATGCTAAACAGTCAAATTAAGTTCTCAGGATAACGCCAAGACCAGTGCAACTTGAACAAATGGTGACACTAAATAATTATCCCACTTAAATCTGCAGAATTTATCAAAGAACACGGGAACGCGAAGCTTCACTCTATAGTCCAATATATCACCGTCAGAGCGTGCAACGTGATTCACTATGATACATTAACATTACGCTATTTACATTCAGAATATAATCCTCCAGGGCCCGAACTAAAACTAACGACGTCTCGTAGTTTTATTCCTCTGGTAAAATATTGCTGGTGCCGCCGCGTCCCCAGGTGTGGGTTCAAACTGCGCAAGTTTCACTAATGTGTGGCTTAAATGATGACAGTGTTGTGGGACAGACTTAACCATACCGCACCTCCGCGCCTCACGGGGACCCGGCTCGTGCCTATTGATTTTTACACGTGAATCACTTGGGACGGCTATCTACATAATTTTTGGCGGCCTGCAACAGTCATTTGTTATTTTTTGCAAGCCACGCATCTATTTTTTAGTGCGTTCCGTTTTGAGTGAACTGGCCAGTAGCTTTAAAAAGTTTGGTGTAAATGGAACGAGAAAAAATATCAGAAAAATAAACCGTAGTTATTGATTAAAAAAATATAAAATTTAATAATGATTCTAGAACGTTGAAAAATGTGTATAAGAAATCTGGATTTAGGTGGTCCCTAAAATTTGCAATAGGTGCTACTGCGCTTGCAACTCTATAGCATAAATTTACAAAATGCTCTCAACGATGCGTCGTTAGAATTCATAAGATGCAAGCTACACTTGGGCACTAGAATGTAGTTGACGTGAAGCCGATCTTAACACTACCTCTAACTTTTTATACAATACAAGCTCGCTTTTGATGATAGTACGTAAAATAAGGGAAGATGTAGGTATTGTAGTCGATGTAAATAGACTTGCTTAGTGAATGCTTACTTTCTATAGACTTCAAAATGGTCGAATCCGAATCAAAATCGAATCATAAAAATCCAGGAACATACTAAAATTTACCATCGACATTGCATATTGCAGCATTCATTTTAATTGAAATTAAACATACGGACATCACACCACTCCTGAATCGGGATAGCAGAGCACACAACCCGCTACGTAGTCAAAACCATCACTATTTCACTTGTAGGTGGCCATCTACCATATTTCTTAGGTTTTAAGTTAAAAGGTACAACAGTGACAGGTGGCCAGCCGGTCGCAAAATACACCTTAACCTATTTGAAATTAAAATAGACGTCTATTTCCTAGTAAATCGCTACTTCCCGTTTGAGCGTTCCTGCTTTCCAAATCCCGCTGCCATATGTTCGGTAGCAACCGCACGGCCAGCCGTAAATTACACCGGTAGGTATTTGGCAACAGTGTTTAAATAGAGGGAGCCTAAATTTGTACCCTTAAGTAGGGGGTAATAGAGGAAGTTTGCGCGCCTTATGTAATCGAAACCGGAGTTGGGACTGAACAAACTAAGTTTTTATCTGTTAACTTACTCGAGTAAGGATGGATTTATTGACAACAAACCGCTATTCCTCTGTGGTTTGGGAGCATTTGCTGATTAAGGTGAGCAAATAGGACTGGCTAATTGCTGAAATAGTTTGAATTGAGCTCCTAGTTATTTCAATGGTTTGAAACTATTCCATTGTTATTTTTTGGTAGATAATTTATATTTCTCTAGACGTTTGAAATCACTACCATACTTATCCTTACAATGTCTTTTACATCCCGCTGTAGTTTTTTTCTTTGAAAACGTCTTTTGGATCACATTTTTTGAATGATTTAGTATTTAATTTTGTGAATGAATTTTTGAAATCGTTCCCGTGCCTCTAGATATTACCTAGGTACACCCGACATACAAAAGTTTTCTTCTAAATAATTACTTTTATCAACACTTTGGGTTTAGTCATTGCAATATTCTATTGCAATATCACGTTTGACCATCTGGTTATCCTGAAATTGCTAAACGTGGCACTGGATTTTCGAATTCACGTGCTCTGCCTACCCCTCTTGGGAATACAGGCGTGAGTATATATGTATGTATGTATGTTGTCACGGAACGTTCAGCAGAGACGTTGGGTGGTTTGAACTCG